>JAODAL010015780.1:0-82698 GCA_025379985.1 Phyllomedusa bahiana | reverse complement strand
TCTGTATATATGCACACTGCACAGTACCACTTCTCCTGTTCTGTATATATGGACACTGCACAGTACCACTTCTCCTGTTCTGTATATATGGACACTGCACAGTACTGCTTCTCCTGTTCTGTATATATGGACACTGCACAGTACAACTCTCCTGTTCTGTATATATGGACACTGCACAGTACCACTTCTCCTGTTCTGTATATATGGACACTGCACAGTACAACTCTCCTGTTCTGTATATATGGACACTGCACAGTACCACTTCTCCTGTTCTGTATATATGGACACTGCACAGTACCACTTCTCCTGTTCTGTATATATGGACACTGCACAGTATCACTTCTCCACTTCTCCTGTTCTGTATATATGGACACTGCACAGTACCACTTCTCCTGTTCTGTATATATGGACACTGCACAGTACCACTTCTCCTGTTCTGTATATATGGACACTGCACAGTACCACTTCTCCTGTTCTGTATATATGGACACTGCACAGTACCACTTCTCCTGTTCTGTATATATGGACACTGCACAGTACCACTTCTCCTGTTCTGTATATATGCACACTGCACAGTACAACTCCTATGTGTATCTGTGTATTCTTCCAGCACACCAGATGTTATAGGAGCCTCCCGCTGCTCGGTGGTCTGGGGTGGGGTCTCTTTTGGGACATGCAGGCACATAGCACATGGAGCATACATACATGGAGGCTGGAGCAGGATGGCGACATGTTAATGATGGCGGAGCCGCTCACACCGTCTGCCAGCTACAAATCAAGAAGTCTGGTTATTTAAATCAGAGGAAGAAGCTGATTGGACGAACTGCAGCGTTAACGATATACAGAATATAAACTCTCCACGGATGTAGATATAGACACATCGATACATTTGAGTGGTTGCCTAGCAACCAAGAATGCAGCTGGCAGGTGACTACTTCAGATCTCCATGACACTGTAGAGATGGGTTGCTACCAGCCCTCCATCATGGTTCCTTTATATACAGTATCCACTGATTATGGTGCTGACATATTCCATACTGCAGTACACACTGCTGCCTCATACGCTAAATTCCACCAATAATTTTTGGGAGAAACACGAGGAGAACGTCCAAACTCCGGGCAGATGTTGCTCATGGTCGAATTCGAGCCCAGGACCCCACAATACAAGCCGTGCTGGCACACATATAGACCAATCTGCCATATCATGGAGGCCACCACAGGTGATACAAACATTGGTCACCTATGTCAGACAGCCGGTGAATAGTCAGATCTGGGTCTCAAATTGTGGTGGCTACAAGACCGGGTCAGAGCATTTGGGAAACAGCAGGTGGGGTGTTCCCAGTATGTAGATGCTAGTACCTACCATGGAAGCTCCACCAAGAAACTGGGGTCATGGGAGTCCAAGGCTCATTGATTCCCATCTGAGCTACAAACTCCTGAAAAACCTCCTACTGGCTATGATAAAAATACTATGAGGCAGCAGTCACAGAAAGGTCAGAGGGCCCATGCTGACCCCTGTCCATCACTGAAAGCACCAACAATGGACACGGAGGCATCAGAACTGGAGAGATAGAAGACGGCGGCCAAGACTGATGAATCATGTTCTCCATCACATGGGCGGCTGGGTCACTTATTTGGGGAAGAGAGGGCACCATGATGCGCCATGGGAAGAAGACAAGATGGCGGAGGCAGTGTGATAGGCAATGTTTTGTTGGGGGGTCCTGGTATAATGTGGACAGCTGGGTATGTCACTGACCTGGGGAAGAGGTGGCACCAGGATGCATTATGGGAAGAAGACAAGATGGCGGAGGCAGTGTGATGGGCAATGGCTTGCTGGCGGACCCTAGTATCATGTGGACGGCCGGGTGTGTCACTGGCCTGGTAAAGAGATGGCACCAGGATGAACTTTGGGAAGAAGACAAGATGGTGGAGACAGTGTGATCGGCAATGTCCTGCTGGGGTGTCCTGGCATCATGTGGACAGCTGGGCCTGTCACTTACCTGAGGAAGAGATGGCACCAGGATGTACTATGGGAAGAAGACAAGATGGCGGAGGCAGTGTGATAGGCAATGTTCTGCTGGGGGGTTCCTGGTATCATGTGGACAGCTGGGTATGTCACTGACCTGGGGAAGAGGTGGCACCTGGATGTACTATGGGAAGAAGACAAGATGGTGGAGACAGTGTGATGGGCAATGTTCTGCTGAGGAGTCCTGGTATCATGTGGACAACCAGGTGGGTCACTGAGGTGGGGAAGACAGGGCACCAGGATGCACCATGGGAAGAAGACAAAATGGCGGAGGCCTTGTGCTAGGCAATGTTTTGCTGGGGGGTCCTGGCATCATGTTGATGGCTGGGTGTGTCACTGACCTGGGGAAGAGGTGGCACCAGCATGCATTATGAAAAAAAGACTAATGGCGGAGGCAATGTGATGGGCAATGTTCTGCTGGCGGACCCTGGTATCATGTGGACGGCCAGGTGTGTCACTGACCTGGAAAATAGATGGTACCAGGATGCACTATGGGAAGAAGACAAGATGGTGGAGACAGTGTGATTGGCAATGTTCTGCTGGGGGACCTGGCATCATGTGGACACCTGGGGCCACACATCAAAAATGATTCAGGAATGATGAAGATGATAAAGTGATCAGGATGGTGGCTCGTTCTCCACATTCCCCAGGTCTGAATCTGAACGAGAGTTTGTGGGATGTGATGGAAAACAAGTCCTAACCATGGAGGCCGCCCCTTACATCTTATAGGATCTGCTGCTACCATCTTGGTGCACACAGGACACCTTGAGAGGCCCTGTAGCGTCCAGGTGGCGTCGCATCAGAGCAGTTTATGGGTAGGAAGGGGTGCCTCCATTTTGGGTTTCTGCACCCGCCCACTCTCACAGGCTGTCATAAGAAGTGCAGCTTGCAAGTCTGGTGTGTTTTCTTATTTTTTTCTCGCTGTATAATGGAGGTCGGTTGACCCAGTGAGAGGCCTTAAATTGGCTCTATTGAGAGGTAAGGATAGTGTAGGACTGCCCGATTTTGAGATCACGTTGAAAGTCGTGGGCAGCTTAAACATCTTTTGATCAAAATATGTGAACCGAGAGTCTCAAAGTTTTTTCAGAGCAGTTTTGGTGGCACAACGAGGATCTACAAAACCTCAGGCATGGGCTTTGATGTTCTGGCTGGTGGTATACCACACTTATCACAGGGCACTGTGTGGTACATGTATTTGGGCACTCTATACAGTGCAGGGCAGGACACTAATGAACATGCTGGGACTTTGGTCCTATGCACTTAGGTGGAGAACTTCTATACACGAGCTACCAGATTTAGCTACCCTCCAAGGCTGCCCCAGTGACGTCCCAGACATTGTTGATCTATGAACCACTGATGGTTCATAGTGATTTTACTTGTGGTTCCTGGAACCCAAAAATATTCACTCCTGGCCGATGCTTTCTTCAAAACCCTTTGTACATCCAAAACCTCATGAAATAAGTTCCCAGCACAGCGGTGACTGATTCACGCTCCTATTGCCAGAGTTAATCATTACCTTATGGCATCAATCTATAGAGTCATGTACATAGTAGGACGAGCTACGTAACCGGGACAAACCATGACCTTAGTGTAAATGAGAGGGTAGCAGGCCTCCTCTCACCGGACTCAGGGCACTTACTGGAATATCACATTTCGGGGATAATTAGACCGTGTCACAATTTGTTGATAGTCGCCTAACAGAATGATATACACATTGGAGTCACATTATTATGACCAGTAGCTAATATCCCGAGCCATCCGTGTGTGCACCATGGACAGCAGCTCGACAAGCGGCGAGTTTTCCCAAAAGGGTTTTGGTAGGATGCCCATTAACAACGGGAATTTTGCCCCCACAGCGCGGAGAAACAAAGAGCCAATACCACCATACAGGGACCCCACACATGCTCAGTTGGGGTCGGGGGAATTATGGGCCAGGGTAGTACTTGGAAGTCTTGGTCCTGCTCTTCCAACCAATGTCGGACATTTCTAGCTGGTTGATATGTCGCATTGTCTTACTGGAAGATCCCATCCGCCCCAGGGGGAACAATCAGCATATATGGGGAGTACGGGATCTGCAAGGATGGATTTATACCCAAATCAGGTGAGAGCGCCTTCCACATGGATGAGTGACCTAATCATATAGCCAGACTATAATAATGGCCAGACCATGACCCTGCCTCCACCAGCTTGTTTTCGTCAAGCAATGGTTGTAGGGTGTTTATTCTCTGAAGTTTTTATGACACGCCCCAAAATCTATCATTTTGAAGCGGGAAAAAACATAGTATAAATCACAACTGACATATAGTGTGAAAAAGAGGGAATTATGGTGCTAGACTGTTATATGTATAAGGAACATATGTTATATGTATTAGTACATTGTGTCTGCTCCGGAGCCCCAAAACAGTAGGTTGCAGAGGTGCAGGACATGTCTCTCCGGGGCCCCCTACACAGTAGGGGTTTGCAAGGGTTTGGTGACACCCTCTGGGGGCCCCAACACACTAGGGTTACGAGGGCAGTGACCCTCTGTCCGGGCTCTTACACAGTGGGAAGCAGAGGTGCAGTGAACCGCGCCCCGGGGCCCATACACAGAGGGTTAGCAGAGGGCAGTCATGCGTCTTCTGGGCCCCAAACAGTGGGTTTTAGAGAGGTGCAGGGGAATCCTCTGTCTGGGGCCCATACACAGTGGGTTAGCAGAGGTGATGCATCGTTGCTCCGACCCCCATACACGTAGGGTTAGCAGAGGGGGGGCAAGACATTTTGGTGCCCTAGGCAAAGGGTGTGGGGCCCCCCCCCCCCCCCCACCTATTAAAAAAAAAAAAATTTTAAGAGTTCAAATCCCCCCTTTTCATTTTAAAATCAAAAATAAAAAAAAAAAAAAGCTACACAAACTTGGTATCACACAAACAATTGATCATTAAAAAAAACATAAATCAGACATTTAACCCCAAAAGGGGCTATGTTCACCGGCAAAATTGGGGGGACGAAATTTGCCCCGAAATTACGCCTTTGGGGGCGGGGCGGGGCGGGGCGGGGGGAGTAAGCAGGGGGCCGGCACTTCGGGCCCCATTGACTTCATCACGGCGCGTATACCCGCTGAAATGACATGTCAATTTATCTCCCCGCCCGGGGGCTTCCCCGGGCGGGGGGAAGGAGAGTAATCCATAGTTCCTTGAAATGTGAATTCCGTAATGCGGGGCCCGTTTTCCCCCGAAATTTGGGCGCACTTCGGCCGAATTACGGACCGAAACGGCCCTTTTTTTAAGCCGTGTGAACAGGGCCCTAATAAAAAAAAAAAAATTTTTTTAAAAAATTTTTGGGGGTTTTGGTCATTTCACATTCCCAAAAATTTTAAAAGGAAAACTGAAAAATCACTTTTCCCCAAAAAGGTGCCAAAAAAAGTACAATAGCCCGAAAAAAAACGCACCATGACTCGGCAGCGCTTTTCCCAGGGGCGGGGCCACCCTGCCCCCCCGGGGGGAGCCCCCCTGACTTGCGCGACTTTTAAAAAGGCCTTTGTTCCCCACGGCTTTTTCCCGACGGATTTTTTTTTTGCGCCTTATTGACGCACAAATCGCCGTGAATGGGAGGGGGGGGGGCCGGAGCGCCCCCCGGCCCCATAGACAAGCATTTTTACTGCAGTCCTTTCCCCCCCGGCGGATATCCCCGGGGCGGGAGGAGCGCGGTTTCCGTTTCTAAAGAGAGCAGTATTACCGAATTACTGCGACGGTTTGGCACCGTACTGCAGCGCAAACCGGCGCGAGTACGGCGCCAATCCGGCAAAAATAAGCCGGTAACGGGGGCCTAACAGTCGCGCAACCAGAGGCAGGGGGAGGCGGGAGGGGGATTTTCCCCGTCCTGACCCTCCCCTGTATTAGCGTCAGGGGGGGAAACCAGCTCCACCCGCCCCCGGGAGCCGATCTCCTCGGCTGGCGTTTTTGCCCCCGGGGAGATCCTGGGAGTGCTGCGCGTAAGCCGTGATGACTTCACCCGTTACACCGCTCACACCCCAGGAGCAGCCCCGGCCCGGCGCCGGACCCAGGTGAGTAATTTTTTGTTATTTTTAATTATTACAGGGGCATCAGGCTAAAGGGGCTTTTCTGGACAGGGGGGGCTTCCCTGATAACGGGGGCATCAACTGGCTACGGGGGGCACTAGTGGCTACAGGGGCTATTACTGGCTACCATTTGAACATAATGGGGGTTTTTTATGAGTAGGAATTTTTGAAAATGCTGAAAAAGGGAGGATCTTAAGATTTTTGTTTTGAAAATTTTTTACAGTGAAGAGTCAGGATAGCTTCATGGCTTTGGGACAGATGGAAAAGAAGAAGAAGAAAAAGAAACACTCTCAGAGATTCCTGTGATCACTAGATTAATTTACTGTAACCATTTATATGTTGCAGAGCCCGTGTTCGCGGGGATCCCCCACTGTATGCTGGTAAAAAGGTTAATTAATGGTTTGTATTCAAAGTCTTTTTTTTTTATTCGCCGGCTGGGATTGTGGAAAGGGGGTTCCGATTTGGGCACTAGGGGCGTATTGGGCATGGTGTGGTGGTATTTCGGTCACTGTGTGCGGTGATATGGGTCTTTTGGTCTTGGGGTTTTGGTTTTGTGTAGCATATTATTTTGGGAACTGTATGACTATATTAGTAATTTTATAGTAGCAATTTGGGGAAAGCTTTCTGTATATTTTAGTTTTTTGATGCACTGTGTTTCATTATGGCGATTATTTTACATGGGGGGTGGGCGAAATTTCTTCACCTCGCCCCGAGTGAAATTTAGCCTAGGAATGCCCTGACTAGGTCCCCAGGGGCACAACAAAAAAAAATATCTGGGAAAATTTTAAAATAGATTTTAATTTTTTTAGGACTTAAACATAAAACCCTACAATTTGGCATTTCTTGACGAATCAACCTGCAGAAACACATTATTTAACCCAAAAGTGAAGGGTAAAAAAAAATAAAAACGAAAAACATCACAAGAATTTTTTTCCATTTAAATTTTTTTACATGAAGACCAAGAAAAGCCCCCCCCCTCCCCCCCAAAAAAACACAGGTTTATTAAAAATTAAAAAATTTCTCTAACAAAATAAAAAGGACATATTCCTTGTAAAATCAAAACTGCGGGAGAAAGGGAGCACAGCGGGGCCAGGGGAAACCTTTTTAAACTGGGGGCCCCCTGCCCCAAACCAAAACCATGACCAGGGCCAAACCCCCAATTTAACCGAAACCAGGGGAAGGGGGGGCTGCTGTTACCCATGCAACCCCCCCGAGCGCCTTTTTTTTTTTTTGAAGTAGAAGAAATAAAAGGTGCTCTTAAAGGGTATGTTCACACGTGTTTTTTGGGAAAGATTTGGAACCCTGTTGGGCCCGAAAACGCATCCAAAAATTAGCGCGTTGGATCGAAGTGAGCAGTGTGTGTTGGAAACAGAGGATCGACCCAAAGTTTGTTTTAGGGGTTCTGCTGCATCTTTTGGACAAAATTGACATGAACGGATCTGAAAGACCAGCAGAAAGAGCAAAGGGCCATCGGGCCCTTTCTCGTGGAACACTGATGTGTGTTTTTGGGTTGCAAGCAGCTCAACACACTGCAATTTTTAAAGTTGTTTTGGGGCCCTTTGGGCCACAAAAACCCAAAAAAAGCCAAAACTAAACCATGGGCCCCGTCTGTGTAAACTTTCCTTTTTTTTCCATGGGGACGGTTGCAGGGAACAAAAGCAGACTTTCAGACACATATGTAGTTTAGCCTTGGTTTAAAATTATATTTCATTATGTTTTTTCATAAAAACCCCAATATGTATGCACACACGAACGCATGTTATAGATAAGAGAAAGTGTGTTAGTAGTGTGTGAATATATTAAATATATAATATTATATAACACACACACACACCCAAAAAATTTTGATAAATGATCCATACACGAGGGAAGGGGTTACGTGAGGTCTTACTATTACATGGGGGGGGGGGCAAACAGCCCAGGTGGTCCCCTAATCTTGGCCCAAAAAGATTAACTAGCAGGCTGGAGGGGGGCCCACACGGGGGGCAGAGCAGGATATGGTGAAATGGTCACTCCTTCATCTCCCCCATCGTGCAAAGGGGGGCTTCGTTCACCCCTCCCCCCACCAAAAGGTCGGCGGACTGCTCACACAACTCACCCCTCCTGTCCGTCCCTTTAATTTCCCGCAGGGGAAGTAATTTGAAGTTTTTCGTCGCCCCCTTTCTTTATCCATAAGGTAAGGGGGCGGCCCCTCCCCCCAGCACAACTTCAGCGGTTGTCTCACGTGGGGGCCCGGGGGTGCATTCAACCGAACTCGGCCCCCTAGTGGGAGGCAAATTTGGCCCCAAGCGATCGCCTCTCTTCGCCTACACGTCGTCCCGCCACTGGTTAGCAGAGATGCAGTGACATCAGTTTGCTCCAGGGCCCCATATGCAGCAAGGTTAGCAGAGGTGCAGTGACATCAGTCTGCTCCGGGGTCCCATACACAGTAGGGTTAGCAGAGGTGCAATAACATCCGTCTGCTCCAGGCGCCATACACAGTAGGGTTAGCCGAGGTGCGTGACTTTTGTCTACTCCGGGGCCCCATACACAGTGGGTTAGCAGAGGTGCAGTGACATCTTTCTCTGCCCGGGGCCCAATACACAGTAGGGTTAGCAGGGGGTGCAGTGATATCCGTCTGCTCCGGGGCCTCATACACAGTAGGGTTAGCAGAGGTGCAGTGACACCCGTCTGCACCGGGGCTCCATACAAAGTAGGGTTTAGCGGGGTTTGCAGTACATCTGTCTGCTCTGGGGCCCATACCCAGTAGGGTTAGCAGAGGTGCAGTGACATCCGTCTGCTCTGGGGCCCCATACACAGTAGGGATAGCCGAGGTGCAGTGACATCCGTCTGCCACAGGGCCCCATACACAGTAGGGATAGCAGAGGGGCAGTGACATCCGTCTGCTCAGGGGCCCCATACACAGTAGGGTTAGGAGAGGTGCAGTGAACATCCGTCTGCCCCGGGGTCCCAAAACACAGTAGGGTTAGCAGATTTGCAGTGACATCCTTTCTGCTTCGGGGTCCCATACACAGTACGGTTAGCAGAGGTGCATTGACATCGTCTGTCCGGGGTCCCATACAGTAGGGTTAGCAGAGGTGCAGTGACATCCGTCTGCTCCGGGGAAACCATACACAGTAGGGTTAGCAGAGGTGCAGTGACATCCGTTTTGCCCGGGCTCCTTTACACAGTAGGGTTAGCAGAGGTGCAGTGACATCCGTCTGCTCCGGGGTCCCATACACAGTAGGGTTAGCAGATTTGCAGTGACATCCATCTGCTTCGGGGTCCCATACGCAGTAAGGTTAGCAGAGGTGCAATGACATCTGTCTGCTCTGGAGCCCCATTTCCGACATCTATCAAGTTCCATTGATTATTATTATTATTACATTTCTGACATTGAATTTCGTATATGACCAGACTGAACGATGAGATATAGCATAGCCTAGGTCACTTTCCACCTGGTCTCTTGTCTGTGACCTCTCTGTAGAGTAACAGAAGAACCCAGCATCACACATGGAGGAATTTGCCGAGAAGACCTGGCACAGGAAGCTGCTACTCCTGATTTATGGTCTGCAGCAGCTGAGTTTATTGCTCTTTCTTCTCTGGAGTGATAATTGCATGTGGTCGCCCCATGACTTGGCCAAGAAAACCAACTTGACTTTTTCTAGTGCTTTACTAATTCTTCTGCCATGAAGTTTAAATTTTATAGGCAAAGCAAACCCGCCACACTGGTGCCGTCACCGTGTGTTTGCCCTGGCTGATGAATCTTACTCTACCCAAGCCAAAAAACTTTCAATATCTCCCTGTTCCACACTTGACTAAGCACCGGCTATAGGGGAAGATGATATAGAGCTGGGGCAGCTGTTGTGTGGTCTCAGAGAAACCACTGGGGGAACTTGACATTTGCTCCTCACACATGTACCATGGATGGCACCGGTGTGGAACGAGACGCCATTATCTGAACCACAGTCACCTTTGTGGAAAAAATAAGATAGAAAGAATATCTTTGAAGAAAAAGACTGGAATGTTCAATGAACACGGAAACAAAGTTCATTTTTTGGAGTTAAAATAAGGGTCGTAAGACAGGATCTACAGTAGGTATGTTCTGTGAAGGAAGACCCAGACATGAGGCCAGTGGAGACTGGAACACCTATCTGCAATCAACACCATTCGTTCCCAAAAAAACAGAATCTATATCCACTTCAAGTGTCCAACTAGAGCGCAGTTACAGTAGCCATGGTGGCCCATCTCTGCTGAAGATAAGGTACACTAAGTAATCTGGGTGGAGCAGAGATTAAAGCAATTATAAACTTGCTTAAGGTCCTAAGCTCACTTGCTTTGGAAGGTTGTCAAGGTGGCATGGACACTGGCATAGCAATGGTGGGGCAGGGGCGCACTTCTTAACTCTCTTGGAAGAAAAATACTGGAACGTTCAATGAACATGGAAATAAACGGTTCATTCTTTGGGGCTAAAATAAGGGTCTTAAGTTGTGATCTATGGTAGGTGTGTTCTATGAAAGAAGAACCAGACGTTGGGCTGGTGGAGACTGGAATGCCTAGCTTCAATCAAAACTGCTCCTGCCCAAAAAAAAACAGAACCTCTATCCACCTCAAGGGCCTAACTAGACTATAGTTACAGTAGCCATGGTGGCCCACTTCTGCTGAAGATAAGGTACAGTAAGTAATCAGAACAGAATTGAGGAAGACCCAGACATTCAGGCAGAAGAGACTGGAATGCCTAGCTTCAGTCAACACCATTCCTTCCTAAAATAACACAACCTCTAGCCACCTCAAGAGCCCAACCAGACTGCAGTTAGTCACCATGGTGACCCACCTCTGCTGAAGATGAGGGGTACCAAGTAATCTGAATGGAGTGAAACGTGAAGCAATCAAACCTTTTAGGTCCTAAGCCACTTGCGTTGGAAAGCTGTCAAGGTTTTGCTGTTACTGGCATAGCAATGATGGGGCAGGGGCGCACTTGTTAACTCTCTAAGAAGTAAAAGACTGGAACACTCAGTGAACACAGAAATTAAAGATTCAGTCTTTGAGGTTAAAATGAGGGTTGTAAGACGCAATTTATGGTCGGTATGTTCTGTGAATGAAAACCCAGACTTTAGGCCGGTCTTCCCAAACAACAGAACCTCTTTCCACCTCAAGAGTCCAACTAGAGAGCAGTTACAGTAGTCATGGTGGCCCACCTCTGCAGAAGATAAGGTTCCCTAGGTAATCTAGAAGGAGTTGAGATCAAAGCAACCATAAGCTTTTTAAGTCCTAAGCTCACTAGCTGTGGAAGCTTGTCAAGGTGGTGTGGACACTGGCATAGCAACAGTGGGGCAGAGGCACGCTTTCCAACTCTCTCGAAAGATAAAGACTGAAATATTTAATGAACACAGAAATAAAAGGTTCATGTTCTGGGGTTAAAATGAGGTTCTTAAGATGCAATCTACGCTAGGTGTGTTCTACAAAGGAAGAACCAGACATTAGTCCGGTGGAGAATTAAATGTCTAGCTTCAATCAACACTGTTCCGTCCCCAAAAAATAGGACCTCTATCCACCACAAGGATCCAACTAGACAGCAGTTACAGAAGCCACGGTGGCCCACCCCTGCTGAAGATCAGGTGCGCTAGGTAATCAGGATAGAGTTATGGAAGACCCAGACATTAGGCCGGTGGTGACTAAAAAGCCTAGCTTCAATTAGCACCATTCCTTCCCAAAACCAGAATCTCTATTCACCTTAAGAGCCTAACTTGACCACAGTTACAGTAGCCATGGTGGCCCACCTCTGCTGAAGATGAGGGGCACTTATTAATCTGGATGGAGGAAAAAATCAAAGCAATTATAAACTTTGTATGTCCTAAGCTCACTTACTTTGGAAGGTGGTCAAGTTGTTGTGGGCACTGGCATATAAATGATGGGTGCCTCAGGCAGCACACTTGCCATCTCTCTCGCACCCCAGATGGTACAGACTCAGAGTCTGTACCATACCATCCACAATGATGCAGAGGTCAGGAGTGAAGCTTGCACCTTTCCTGGTCATATAACCCCCTAGATACCATGGTCAGTAAGATCTGTGGCATTTAGGTGGTTAACAGAGCTAGGGGGCTCCGTCTTTAATACATGGGCATCCCTGAAATGCCATCACAGGGTGTCCATGATTGCCACGGCAGGAGGAGGCCAAATGATGACCTTTAGGTCTGCCATAAACAGGAGGCTCCTGTCACATATAGAATAATACATAGTAAAACAGTAATGTACACTAATATATTGATAGTTAGTATAAAAGCAGTCAAGCAAACACATAAAAACCATTTGTGTAAAAAATAAACATACAACTCTGATTCCCCAATAAATAAACACTTATTTTGTTTAAAACACAACTCTCACATAATATGTATTGCCATGCTCGTTACAATTCATAAAATTATTGTGTTATTTTTCCCTGTAAAGGCCTTAACGACCAGCTACATTTTTCAGGTTTTTTTGCCTTCCTGCGGTTCAGCGGTCATAACTTTTAACATTTTTCAGTGATGCAGTTGTACGAGGACTTGTTCTTTGGAGGACAAATATATATACTTTGTGCCACACTTTGAAGATACATTTAAATCACTGTGTATATCTTTTTATTATTTTTTTTAAATGTATAGCAAAAATGTGTTTATTTTTTCAATGATTCTTGTTTCACAATAAGTAATCTGTAAAAATAATTCTACAGGTTACTATAGTTGTGTGGATAACTAATATGTGTAGGTTTTTTGGAGGGATTATGTTTGTGGAAGGTGTGCACAATTATTTTTTTTACATTAAATATTTATTTTTATTTTTATAATTTATTTAATTTTTTTCCACTTTTTTATTAACTTTTTTTAATCTCATTAAGGGATAATTATTTTAAGTTGTAATATACACTTGGAAGGTCTTAGCATACTCCTGTATATTCCTGTATGATACAATACATTCTGTGTCAGTTTAATATAAGATGCTGTTAGGGCAGCCCACAGTGTGCGCTAACAGCAGCCTTACTAGGCCCTCCAGATCCAGGACTGATTGTAAAAGCTTTCCCCAGGCTCTACTGGCCACTGGAAAACCCAGTGACCGGATCGAGCAGGGGACGTGACTCTATTTGATTATACCTCAGTCTTGTACCGTGGCAATCAAAAGGTTAAAAGACAGGGATTGGAGGAAGCTTCCAATCCATGCCATACTCAGACACTGTGAAGGCCTAAATAACTAGCTACATTTTTCAGTTTTTTTGCCTCCCTGCGTTTCAGCGGTCATAACTTTTTAAATTTTTCAGTGACACAGCAGTTACAGCTCTTATCCTGGAGCAGCTTTGGTGCTGGAAGCTGCAAACCCCTCTCTGAGGCAGAAACATAAAAAAAAGTCACTGCCGACACGATCTACGCTGCATTGCCCGCCTGCCAAAGACAGTCGGTGGTCACTAAAGGGGTGAAACTGAATGGTAAACACCACTAAAAATTAAAAACCGTTACAAAGTTGCCATTTTTTCCCACACAGGTTCATAAAAGACAGATTCAAAAGTAGTGTAGGACTGAATAGCCTGCAGCCCACCAGTGGGGTTGAGTACTAGGTCCACCAGGGAGTAAATTCTTGGTGGACCTAAAGAATCAGCTCCACTGGTGGGTCCCAAAAAATAAACCTCAATAGTGGACACAAGAATAACCTTCACTGGTGGATCAAAGAATCAACACCACTGGTGGAGCCAAGGATTAACTCCACTGGTGGGCACTAAGAATCAACTCCACTGGTGGGTACTAAGAATCAACTCCACTGTTGGGCCCCAAGAATCAACTCCACTTGTGTGCCCCAAGAATCAACTCTACTGGTGGGCCCCAATAATTGTCTCCTCAGGTGGGACCAAAGAATCAGCTCCACTGGTGGACCCCAAGAATCAACACCACTGGTGGACTCCAAAAATAAACTCCATCGGTGGGCTACAAGAATCAACACCACTGGTGGGCCCCAAAAATAAACTCCATCGGTGGGCTACAAGAATCAACACCACTGGTGGACCCCATAAATCAACTCCATTGGTGGGCTAAAGCAATCAACACCACTTGTGGGCCCCAAAAATCAACTCCATTGGTGGGCTCCAAGAATCAACACCACTGGTGGGCCCCAAAAATAAACTCCACGGGTAAGTCCCAAGAATCCACTCCACTAGTGGGTCTTAGTTTACCAGTGATACACTAGGTTTGATTCTGTCTTTTATGAACCTGCATGGTAGACGACCAGCTTACCGCATTGTTGGCGGTCATAATTTCTGCTCAGAGTGAATGGACTTTCATCACTGAACAACACTGAGGAGCACTGGGCCCTCATTCATGCTCCATGGCCCATGCAAGATGATGATGCCCGTTCTTGGTGGCGCGGTCAGGTCATCTAGCACACAGACCTCGCTGATGTAAATGGTTATGAATGGTCTGACATGACAATTGGTGCCTCTCACCTCCCTTAAACGTGCCTGGAGTTTTGCGGCATCATCATCTGGTTCCGCAAGGCACTGGTTACAATGAAGCAATCGTCAGTGTGTGATGGATCCAAAGGACGTACACTTCTTTGCCTTTCTGTGCCTCTTCCAGTCTCTGTATCTCTGATGCAACCTGCTGATGACACTCTGGGACACTGTAGGCTCAGTATCCACTTCCGTCTGAGAGCATCCTGCTTGAAGCCTTGCAATGGCGAGGTCCTGCTGATCAATTGTAAGGTGTTGTCTTGGTCTGATAATGTCACAATCTGAACAGCAGGATGAGGAGGACGGTTTAAATCCCAATTAAAATTGATCCTCTAAATGTATTGGGTGATTCAGGGATCAAACCCCAGTTGTGAATTTTGCCATTAAGCTCCTTGTTGGAGATCAGCGAGTTGTGCACAAAGTCCTGAAACATTGAACAGTTGGACAGAAGCATTCTAAATTTAAGAGATGGGCTCAATTAATGCATTTTAAGAAAAAATATGTTATGTTCACTGAAACCTTTTGAGAGTAGTGTCTATGTAAACATTGGATTTTTTTTTTTTAATTCAATTAAAAAAACTGGTAGTAATGGGACAATCACCTAATAATGTTAAGTTAGTAATATGGATCTTCATACTAATATACACAAGCCTTATGATGTCCTAAAGCACACGTATCAAACTCAAGCTCCACAGGCCAAATCTGTCCTACCAGGTCATTGTATGTGGTCAATGAGAGTTTAGGTACGGTGAGCAGGGATGGAAAAGGTCTGGACACAGAAGGACCGGCTCCCCACTTTCCTCAGAGGATGCCGCCAGTGCTTGGCAGAAGTAGTGGTATAGCCACAGGGAACGGGTGCCATCTTGGATTTGGCGCTCTGACTCAAAACTCCAGACTGCTGACAGCTGGTGGCACAGCTCTGACAACCCTACGGAGGCACCTTAGCCACCCTTTAAGGTCCTTCAATGGTCGTTATACTAAGTGAAAATGAGTTTGACACCAATTACCTATAGGAGAGGGATCTGTCCTAAGTCCATTACGTTGTTTCCTCATCCATGAGTAGGACTTCTCAGCTCTGTCTTTTTGCTCCATTATGTCTGTCTGGCTAGATCACTGAATGCCAGGACAAGCTAAGACCTTGTAAAACAAGTTCCCTACACAAAAAAAACCTTTCCATAATGACTGCCTCTAACCCAACATCACATTGGAGCTGGGTCTTTGTGGTAGCGTCTATGAATATTCCATCTGACTTACGAAAACAGAAGGTGCTGTGACTAACTGTGTACACAAGGCACAAGAGCCTCCGCTCGGCTGCTATTTCCAAATGTGTTCTTACCAAAAAATCTTAAAACTACTTATGTTTTTGGAAGAATTTTCCAAAATTAAAGTATTTGGGAAGGGCTCAGTATAAACATAATTTCTTCCAGTGACAGAATCTGAGAGCCACGTTGCAGGGAGGTCACCCTTTCTCCTCTTACACCTTTTCGGGGTAAACCTCTCCCTTCTTTGCTTCATTCCCGACCACCTTGTAATAAGAAGCCTCTGTGAAGCCAAAGCTGGGAGTCTTTGGTGGACAATTTCTTCAGTTTTTTTTTTTTTTTGTCTTACTACCCAAAGTTTTAGATTGCCAGCTACTGAAAATGGAATGTGGAATTTAAAACTGATGTGTGGATCATTCCATCTTATAATAACATGCTCCAAATGTTGGAAACCCCACTTTAGACTATGTCCATCACTCATGTAGAAGAATCTGACCGAGTACAAACAGCCAGATCATTTTGAGCCATACTACTGCTGTATAAACTTGAATGCTTTTTGGATAAAGCATATCAAGGGGATGTGTATTTGAGTAATTAGGGAGGATGAGGCCTCAAGAGGTCAACCCTCTTATATCAAGGTGTGCAGAATTATTAGGTAGATTGCTTTCCTAAGGAATAATGGGCAAAAAAAGGGATTCAACTGTTTCTGAAAAGTCAAAAATGGTTACAATTTTTCTTAGAAGGATGCTGGCACGTGTGTGTCATCTGGCTCTGGTCGCCGGCGACCGCCTCTGCGACCATAACTGCGGCTTGGCTTGGGTTCCTTGTCGGGTGTCCACTCGGGCCTCTACCTGGAACTCTCATTGAATTCTGGCCAACGCCCGTGGCCAGGAACTTTCCAGCACTCTTTGGGTTAATCAGGTCTCTTGGTGATTGACAGGTTCTGCTTCCTATCACTTCTGCTCTTCTTCCTCCCCTTCCCTATTTATAGTCACTGCTTCCTTCCTTCTTTGCCTGCTATAGGTTTTTGTCCCCTGTAGTTTGCCCGTTCTTACGCCAGTTGTTCTGAGCTTTTCTGACCTTTTGCTTGGACTCCAGTTACCCCTTTGTCTCACGTTTCTGTACCTCGCTGCCCATTCCGTTACTGACTTGGACTGCCCAACTATGTTTACTGTGTTTGTTCGTCCCTGTCTGTGTTTCACTTGCCTCAGTGTAGTCATTAGTCTTCTGGTTGGGGCCAAACTATTAAGGAGTCGGGTTCCCCAAAAGGCAGGGACCAGTGCCAGGGCCCACTTGTCTGTGTCCTGGTGTGTGTCCCTGACAGTCCCTGACAGATGCAGCACACTTGAAATTGCTAAGATATTGGGGCGTGATCACAGAACCTCCAAATGATCTGTTACAAATGGTCATCAGAACAAGAAAAGAAAGAAGAAAGGAGTAAATCTCGATATTGAATAGGTGAATAACTTACTCACCTATCAGGGTTGTGCATCCAGGTTGGCACAAACTCACCGCTCATTTAAGTCAATGTATGACACATACTGTAATTGAAGACCGCTGCTGGTTTCTCACGCCCCACACCTCTCGTCTCCATGAAGTTAAGGTTAAGAGGATTAGAAAGTATCCTGGATCCCACCGGTTCTCCAGAGAGTCTGACTTCAACAAGGTTCATCAGATTGGCGTGTATTTAGACGTCAGCAAAGGTCATGGTCCATTGGTAGTTTGGAGTAACCAGATAAGAGAAACAAGAGAAATGCATGTTCACTGGGAGTAGATAAAATCTTCTTTATCGCTCATCTGTCCCAGCTCCTGTCTGTGCCGGCAGTGGTGCCCGCCAGCAGATACCAATCTACACTGCTTCCTCTAGCTCCCTGGTCGACAGAGTCGCAACAAACGTGTTAAGAAATAAAGATACAAATTAACTATCAAACATGAAGTGACCAGGAAGCCATTATCCTCCAGTGTGTTCATATCCCAGACCTGCAACCTTCATGGAGGGTCCAGAAGTACAAGGTGGTCAGTGCTCAGATACATGGCCAAGGTAAGCAAGAACCCTGGCCACCACTAAACAAAACCCAGAAGTACAAGGTGGTCAGTCTAGAAATGCAAGTAAGAGATCTCCCACCACCAATTAATAAGACCCAGAAGTACAAGGTGGTCAGTGCTCAGAGACATGGCCAAGGTAAGGTAGTTCTCCCACCACCATTTAACAAGACCCAAAAGTACAAGGTGGTCAGTGCTATGAGACTTAGGCAAGGCAAGGAAGAACTCCCACCACCAGTGAACAAGACCCAGAAGTACAAGGTGTGCAGTGCTCAGAGACATACCAAAGGTAAGGAAGAACCCGACACTAGCTGAACAAGATCGACAGTACAAGTTTTATGCAAAAATGGTCAAGGAGAGAACCCGACCACACTGAACAAGACACATAAGTGACAAGGTGTTCAGTCTATTGACATGACCATGTAAGGAAGAACTCCGACTCCATCTGAACAAGACACAGAAGTACAAGGTGTGCAGTGCTCAGAGACATACCAAAGGTAAGGAAGAACCCCGACCACTACTGAACAAGACACAGAAGTACAAGGTGTTTAGTGCTCAGAAACATGGTCAAGGTAAGGAAGAACCCTGACCACCACTGAACAAGACACATAAGTGCAAGGTGTTCAGTTCTTATTGACATGACCACTGTAAGGAAGAACTCCGACTGCCACTGAACAAGACCCAGAAGTACAAGGTGTGCAGTGCTCAGAGACACGGCAAAGATAATGAAGAACCCCAGCCACCACTGAAGAAGACACAGAAGTACAAGGTGCTCAGTGCACAAATGTTCAGAGACATGGCCAAGGTAAGGAAGAACCCCGACCACCACTGAACAAGATACAAAAGTAAAAGGCAGTTAGTACTCAGAGACATGGCCATGTTAAGGAAGAAACTCTACAACCACTGAACAAGACATATAAGTATGAGGTGTTCAGTGATCAGAGACATGGCCAAGGGAAGGAAGAACTCTGACCACTACTAAACAAGAAATAGATGTATGAGGTGTTCAGTGATCAGAGACATTTCCAAGGTAGGGAAGAACCCTGACCATCACTAAACAAGATACAAAAGTACAAGGTAGTTAGTACTCAGAGACGTGGCCAAGGTTAGGAAAAAAACCTAACCACCTATGAACAAGACACAAAAGTCCAAGGTTTGATGGACTGACAGATGAGTTTTTGGCTGGATCAGTAGTGGGCTCACACTTCTATTCCAGCAAGGTGAAGGTGGGGTATTGCTATGGGCTAATGTAAGGGTTTAATACCAGTTTCCCTAGTTGTTTTGTTTGTAAAAATTGTATGTGATGAATCATGTCTTTTTATGAAACTCCTGAAGTCATTGATATCAGTGGGGCTTATTTAGACTGCGCCATCTTAATGGGCCCATTTGTCAGCTATGCCAATTAGATGGATAGTCCCAAAGACCCTTTGATAGCTGAGCACATGGCATAGTACAATGGAAAAAATTATACATTAAACAAACCTCGGCCATAATGCATGTTTCCCATAACTCACTTACGAGAGTATGATCCAGGAACCAAATCATACCTTCTGTTTTGTACACAAGAATTTTAGGCTTTAGGGAACCACAGAAACAGAAATCAGCTCAAACCATGAATCTGTCATATTGGTATTTGGTATGCCTTGGTTGGTAAATTCATACTTGGGAACTTGGTGGTCACAATATCTGGCTAATAGACTCTTATGAGAAGTTATGATAGAAGTTGGAAATTACGACTTTTTGAATGTAATTAGCCAGCCTTTCTGTGACATAAGCAGGGGGCTTTTTTTTTTTTTTTTTTTTTAAATTTATATAAAAAACATTTGGTCAAAAAAGACCGTTGTTAGAATCAGGAATCTGCACCAAGCGTAGGTGTGTCCGAAAGTCTTCGAAAATTGGGTTTGGAAAAAGTCTTGATTTCACGTTCCCTATAAGTTAAAGCTAATCTTGATAGTGAGATAACTCCTTTCAGCCTCTTCTTACCCCCTTAATAAATGCCCACTGACTTTTGAGGTCAGGCGGTGCAGATCTCCTGTCTGCAAAGATGCCAAAAGACGTCACTGTAGACAGACAGGGTTTACAAGTTTTTATAAGTGTTTCTTATGGTCAATGTACATAATAGCCTGCACATAGTAATTAGGAAGTGATGCATTATAACATGGTGCAGTACATGGGTGGGGTTACGACGCCCAATTCTTGGCTCCCATGGGAATCATGCCACTGATTAGGTTAGTCTGGCAATGGCTTATTCCTAGCCTGAAGCTGACTATGAAGAGCAGGCTCTGGGAAACAGACAGGTTGGAAAAACCTTTTAACCCCTTAACAACCGGCCACTGTCAGTAGGCGGATCGGATTTCTGGTGCCCTAGGGTAATAGGGCATATAGCGCCCCGCTATGGAAAATTCAGTCCACTCAATACCTCCTTGCGCGCCCTCTTCTGCCTGGGATTAAGTGGTGATTGCCTACCTTCGCCTACCTGTCGCCCCAGCCGTGGTCTGCAGCAATGCCAAAAGACTTTGCTTCAGACAGAGGGGTTTTGCGGCTCCCAGCTCTGCACCTTAGCTAGGAACAGAGCTGTAGTTAACAGCTTTATTCCTAGAGCAGTCTCTGTGAATGGCAGGGACCAGAGGAAGCCTCCGATCCCTGGCATTCAATCCTTTGAATCAAATGAGCTACGCCTAAGGAAGTCCGCTTCTGAAACGCGTCAACCATTTTGGCCCTCTCAGCCGCATGTATGATGCTCCCCCATGCATGGGTTTTTTTGATACATGTGACCATGTTTTTTAACTATGTTTTTCAATAAAGCATGAAGATTTCTTAAGAATTTCGGATGGTGGATATTGCAGCGGTTACTTGGATTTTCTGCACTGGGACACCCGGTGACCCAATGGAGCTCCGGAATGTCTATGCAGTCAGTCCTGGGACCTAGAAGAGCTGACACAAGGTATAATGTAATAGCACACAGGAGTTTACAATAGCTATTCCTCAAGGGATTAAAAAAATTAAAAAAAAAACATAAAAAAGTGTGAAAAAATAAATAAAATACATAATAATAATCTTTATTTATATAACGCCAACATATTCCGCAGCACTTTACAATATAGAGGGCATAAGCACAGACAAACCAGACATTACATTATAAAAAAAAGCTACTTACAAATGAGACACGAGGTGTGAGGGCCCTGCTCGCAAGAGCTTACAATCTTTAAGGGTGCATGGGGTAGACGTGCTTGGTTTACAATGGTCCAGCCATGTTACAAAAATATGGGGTAGTGTACATATCAAAGTGGATGGACCTACCACCCAAAATAAATAATAAAAAATAAATATTTAACAAAAATATTATTGTGCATTCATTACACACAAAATAGAATCCTACACATGGAGTCAGGAAGAATTTTTTTCCCTAAAATGAGGACAATTGGCTTCTACCTCATGGGGGGGTTTTGCCTTCCTCTGGATCAGCATTATAGGATGAACTAGATGGACGTCTGTCTTTTTTGGCCTTATAAACTATGTAACTATGTTAGGTATCCACACGACCGTTATTTAGAGTAAAATGTGAATGGTATAAAAACTAATTTTAAAAAACAAATGCAGAAAAACACTATTTTGTTATGTTCACATTGCAATTTTTTTTTTTTTTTTTTTTATGTTTTGCAGTAGTTTATATAAACTCAAACTATGCCCCCAAAAACACAACTGCATAAACAAGTCCTCATACAACAGCGCCCTTGAAAAATTAAAAAGGTTGTGACTATTGAAATGTGGAGGGGGGGGAGGCAAAATTTTAAAAATGTATCTGGTCATTAAGGCATTTCAGGGCTGGAGCTCAAAGGGAATGTGTCATCAAAAAATGAGTCATTGTTTAAGTCCCATTTTTACGTTAAACACATTTTTTAGGAATTTTTGGTTCTTTTTTTATTTTTCATATCACTTTCAATATTTTTAAATAATTCTTAAGTCTTGCAGCTTTCACTAGGCCTTGTTTGCACTGCTTTAACAGCAGCCAGAGAGATGCTTTACAGTAGCTTCATGCATATAGGAGACTTAAGACTGACTCAGTCCCATTGACTTCTATAGGAGAGTTTTTTAGACAAGCTCTGTGACCTGGGAAGAAGTCACTGTGCAGGGAGGTGAAAGGGTGAGCTGTGACATCTCCTCTTGTGACTGGTGGTTCCTGTGTTATCTATTTACACTGGTGTCTCCTTTCAGTTTGACCCTCTTTATGCTGATAATGAGCAGACAACTGAGAATCTTTCTCTACAGAACAGGAAGTGTCAGACTATTATTAGGCCTAGTGGCCAAAGCGAAAACTACAGGACTTAGGAATAATTAAAAAATATTGAAAGTGATGTGCAAAATTAAAATAAAATATAGCCAAAAATTCTTTTAAAAAGTGCTTAACGTAAAAACGTGAGTTAAACAATAAGTCATTTTTGATGACACATTCTGTTTAAGGAGATAAGGTTGGGGCCTCTCATTGGCACTGGGGCCAAAAAGGCATCTTAGAGCTCCTTGGAAATCTGGACACTTGGACGTTTCCTGCCAGACCCTATCACATGCATCGTACACATACTGTACCACCATGAAACATTTTCTTGAATATTAGAAATAATTTTTAAAATATTTTTTTCCATTCGAGTTGCCTTGTTGCTTGTCCAGTCCTATAGTCCCATGACTTTCAGGAACATATCATTCATAGAAGAGCCCAACACTGAAGATGACGTCATAGACATGCATTTTATCATATTCGATGATTATACTAGTTGATGAACCAGCACTGGTACAGGGCACAATTGACCAAATGTTTTTTGGGTTTTGCACTGATTTACCAATGGTAACATGAGATTTTGAGTCGTACCTGAGTGGGGATCAGTGGCTCTTTGTCATCTATATCGATGAGCACTTCATCCCGCGGAGTGATACTCACTTCATCTGCAAAGGATACAACACAATCACCAAGGTTAGAAGTAAGCCACCTACTAGCTAGACAATAAACTGAATTGTAGTAATGATAACAGAATAACTAACAACAAGCAAAGGAGCGACAGTGGCATCGTCTATCAGATCCAAGTTAATGACAGAGTTAAAGGGGATTTGCCAGGAAGTGAGTTCCTTACCTCTTATCTGCTCAGGAGAGAATATAAACAAAGCATGCAGAGTCATGAATGGCTGCAGGGGTGAGAGAGAAAGGGGTGAGAAAAGAGCGAGGAAGAAGGGAGCGTCTGCAATGTTTACGTTACAACCAGTGAATTCTCTATACAGCAGACAGCCTCATACACTGCACTTTCTCCCCAGCCCCTTGCAAGCTCCTTCATGTTCCCTGTCATCAGATAAGAAGTGCAAACACGCAAGCCCCGCCAGATCAGCTCCTGTCAGTGTCCTGGTCGTGTCTAATGTAAACAGTCAGGAAACTAAGGGCATGTAAGTCAGGCTGCAGCTCTCACAGGCTTCTCTTTTTGTAATCACATATATTTAGAAAAGTGATTAAATACCCATTTTGGAGGATCCCACGTCAACATTACATTGTGGCAAAACCCCTTTAAGTCTTATTCCAATGGTTTAGAGAGGTGCATAGGCTTATATATCCTATCCCTATATCCCTGGTGGTCTAGGGGGTGAACGAGTGCATGGTAATATACAGAGGAAGACAAAAATCCCAGGACACTCTTTAATTTCAGAAGAAAAACAGACATCTGCAGCAGCAAATAATGGGTAATGGGCCATTATTTTAGGCTATGTCCGATTTTGGTCTGATTTTTTAGGCTATGAACATAGACGCCATATTGAAAGCTGCCATCTTGGATCAAGGGGTAAGTTTTTCCAACGGGAAAGTGGTCATGTAGCATATCAGGGAAGACCAGAATTGTCTCAGAAATTGATTGCCACAATCAGATTTGCGATATCTCTTGTGTTTTAAAAGTTATCAACACAGACGGTTGCCACAGCAGCTATTTGATGAGTTCAATATGTTGTCCCTGGTGCTGAAACCGCACGAGAAGTTTCTGTGGAGATACCTTTTGAACCATATGAGACATTGCAAATCTGATTGTAGCAAACAATTTCTGAGACATTTCTGGTCTTCTTTCATATGTTACATGACCACGTCCCCAGTGGAAAACTTGCCCTTAATCCAATGCGGTGGCTTTCAAGATAGCGGCCAAGTAGTGGACATAGCCTAAAAAATCGGCCCCTCACCCATTACTTGTTGGAGTATTCAGAAAGATCATTTCCCCATTTGTTCCTGAAATTAAAGAGTGTCCTGGGACTTTTGATTTACCCTGTAGATGGTGCTTCAGCGTAATTAGGGGTCAATTGCTAGTATTCCTGGAGGTATGGGTGAATCAAAGGTGCACATATTAATATTGTTAGTAGTCTAGCATTGAAATGGGAGTATATAGTGTTATTCACAATAGCTATGATTACAATAGGGCGAAAGTAAATTTATATTTACTTTAAATAAATAAAAAATTCTGGAGTAAAATTCTGGAGCTCCTTCTGTCATATCTCTATGTCGTGTGGTTTCCCCCGTTATTTCTCCTAGAAATGTATTGCTGAATCTGTCAGATGGGTGTTACCAATTGAGGCGTGTTCCCCTCAGTGTGTGTATTCTGAGACACGCCCCTCCGAAAGCTGGAATGTAATGAAATGACCTCTGCAGCTTGGTCAAGAACTGCAGGAAACGTCTAACCTCTGTAACCGCAAACAAAAGTTTCTGTACCAAATATTTTTTTATTGTATCAAATACTTATTTCATGCAATAAAATGCAAATTAATTATTATAAAATCTTATCATGTGATTTTCTGGATTTTTTTTAGATTCTGTCTCTCAAAGTTGAAGTGTAACAACGATAACGACAGACCTCTCCATTCTTTGAAGGTGGGAAAACTTGCAAAATCCCCAGTGAATCAAATACTTATTTTCCCCACTGTATATGGGTCAGGTCTGGGACTTCCATTGTGAACAAAATAGGACAAAAAAAAGGATCCGTTAACTGATGTTTGAACTGATAGCTATCCATTTGTAACCATTCCCCAACAAGAACTGGGGGGTCTTTTCCGTCAGCTATCCGTTTTTCTTTAATGGGAAAAATAGGGCCACAGACTATGATATTTCTTCAGTTAAAAAACAGATACCTGATGGAACAGAGACAGACCGATGCAAAATGAGAGCTTAAAAACTCCATACAAGTGAATGGCATCACTTTCTTTCTGTTTTTCTGTCTCCCAAAGAGAACACAACAATGAAGATGTGAACCAAGCCTGAGTCTGCAGCTATACTTTCTATCAATTAGAGTTTTACTCTTGTTATTGATAGTGTTGCAGTATTGTTTGGTGACGCAACACTGCAATCAATACACTTTGTCAGACCCATAGCTGGGATCATGGTTTTAACCATTTGATCCTTTTAGCTACTATGAATTAACTTACTTTTTTTCTGTATGTGAAACATTGAGTTCTCTGTTAGCCTTTTGGCAAAAATGGGGAATTATTAATGGAATTATTGCCCTTTCACATATAGGGTCCTTTTTGGGTTTTTTCGAATACATAACACGAGACCAGGATTGAAAAGCAGACATGGTATTTGAATTGTAACTCAACCCAAAAAAAAAAACCTGAATGAAACTGGCCTGCACAACAATGATGGTACCCCTAGAAAATGTTTTGACCATAGGGACATGTAAAACTGAAGTGTTTTCTGTCATTAGTTTCATAGATGTTTTTATCCTTGTAATCAGTCAGTCTGCTTATTTAAAAAGTGAAATATAGTCATTGTGCTGTTTGGTGTCATGGTGTGTACCACAATGAACTCAAAGGAAGCTAAAGAGAGAGTTGACTGGGGAGAGCATTGAGCCACTGACCATCATAGAATGATAGTTTATCCCATATTGAGTTAGTGCGAAGATGATTTGCACATTAAAGACTCTGGGATACTGGAGAGCAGAGAGGTAACTTGTGCTCCAGAGATATAGATTTGAGTGTCGTCAGCAAACAGATTGTACTGGAAGCCATGTAATGCTATGAGTTCACCAAGACCACAACCAGAGAGGAAGGGACTAGATGACTACCACTCCCCATGCTGGATATGCTGAATTACTACAATAGGTAACTTGATTTTTAACTTTCCACACAGCAAAATTTAAAATAATTCTTTATTGCTCTTATGTCTGGCAGAAGCAGCGACACAGTCTGCTCGGAGAAAACGCATATGGGAGCTGTATAGTGTAAGATCGTTCCTGCCATTTTATAGGCGATGGAATCACACATTTATTGCATGAAAGTGCAGACTTTTATATAAAAGCTTTTACTAATTGTTTGATTATGAGGAACAGATGTGAGTTATACTGCACTATAACACCTGAGAGCATGCTGGATATCACAGAATCACAGCACGGCTCCATGCACACAGCACTCACCTTGCATCTGAAGCCTATGCATCTAACATATACAGACATGCAAGGGCATATTGCACCCATAGACAAGGCTGGGACAAGGCATTTCAATGCCCTAGACAAATAGGGCATATTCTCCCCTCCTCCCCCAAATATAACAATCAAGTGCCTGGCTCTGATCTGGCTCATAGTGCCAGTGGCTGCACTCTCCTCAGCTGGGTGGAATGGCTAAAAAATACAACTACTGCCTATTTTTTTTAAACTTTCATGAATGGAGAGGGCTCAGCTCATGACCCTACTTCTTACTTCCGTGTACCCACTTCCTGAAAGGTACCCTAGGCACTCGACTAACTCTGCCCACCCATTGCCCCAACCCTACCCATAGAGTCCCACTATAAAAAAAATCATATACTACACATGTCCAAATATTGGTCCAATGGAGGCCAAAAAAACGTTTCCCTACATCCGGAGAATGGGAGATGACTATGAATATAAACTACTCACCAGGAACTTTTTCCAGCACATACTTTAAAGGTGTTTATGTTCTTTTAAAAATAAAAAAAATAAAACGTTTCTGCTGTTGGGAAGGGGTTGCAATAGAATAAAAAAAAAATAATAATTATTCATCTTAGAAACCTGCTGGGTTCTAGCGCCGCCGGTGCTCCCGGCCCATGATATCATGTTTAGCAGTGACATGACGTTGCAGCCAATCAGAGACCTTAAAAATCACTCCATTCATAGAAGAAGAGACCTCTGAGGCCTGTGATTGGCTGCAACATCATGTATCCGATGAACATGACATCATTGGCAGTGGTGCTGGAACAAAGTGGGTTTCAAAAGTGGATAAAGTTGTAATTATTCTGTTTTAGCCCCTTCGCAACGAGCAGAGACTCTGGAAAACTCTGTTTAATGCAGTCACTGAGCAAAAGTGATGTGTACAAGGCAAGAAAATCATCCAGCGTAAGCACATTAAACAGCAAGTTCTCCCTGCAGACCAATAGGACTGATACGAATTTATAAATTCATTATGTATTCCATAACATTTTTGTATGGCTGATGCAAGCAGATATACACACTTAGACAAAATTGATTGTACACCTCCTACAAAGAAGAACTCAAAATGTTTCCTGAAATAACTTGAAACTGACAAAAGTAATACAAAATTCAAATTTACTGAAATCAGTGAGTTTGAATTGTGGGCTAACCCAAAAAAATTCAAAAATGGACAAAAATGATTGTAACCCTTGAAAAGTTAAAAAATAAATAATTTGCCCATAGGCACTTGTTACACTGAGATGTTGTCTTGTCACAAGTAATAAAAGGTGCTGCCTATTTAAGAGGGTAAAAATCAGTCACTGTGCAGTTTTTACCATGGTGTTGTACCACACAGACATGAACCAAATAGAAAGCACGAGATATAGTTGTACTCAGGAGATTATAAAAGAAAATTATAGACAGCCACATGTTTTAAAGGTTTTGACATGGAGTCCCATACACAGTAGGAGCAGAGGTGCAAGTGACATACCGTCTGCACCGTGGCCCCATACACAGTATAGGTTTTAGCAGAGGTTGCAGTGACATCGGTTCTGCTCCAGGCCCCATACACATAGGGTAGCAGATGTGCAGTGACATTCGTACTGCTCCCGTTGCCCCAATACACAAGTAGAGTTTAGCAGAGGGGCAGTGACACATCTGCTCGGGGCCCCTATACACAGTAGGGTTAGGCAGAGGTGCAGTGACAATACATCTGCTCCAGTGCCCCATAATAGTAGTGTTAGCATAGGTGCAAGTGACCATCCATCTGCTCCGGGGGCCCCATAACACCAAAACCAAGGGTATAGCAGCGAGGCTGCAAGTGACATCCGTCTGCTCTGGGGGCCCCAATACACAGCTAGGTGTTACAGAGGGCAGTGACATCCATCTGCTCCGTGGCTCCGCCATACACATTATGTTAGCAGAGGTCATGCAGTGACATACGAATCTGCTCCAGGGCCCCATAATATAGTAAAGGGAGGTTTAGCAGAGTGTGCATGTGACATCCCCCATTCTGCTCTGGGGCCCCATACACAGTAAGGTTTATCAGAGGTTGCGAGCAGAGACATCCGTCTGAGACTCCGGAGGTCCCCATACACAGTATGGTTAAGCAGGGCGTCAGTGACTTCCGCACTGCTCCAGGCCCCCATACACAGAAGGGTTAGCAGAGTGCAGTGACCATCTCGTCTGCTCCTGGCCTTATACTACCAGTAGAGGTGTCTTAGCAGTAGGTTGGCAGTGACATCTGACTGCTTAGTCCTGGCCCCATAAACATAAGGTTAGCAGAGGTGCAGTGACATCCGTCTGCTCTGTGGGGCGCCAATACACATTAGGGTTAGCAGAGGGGCAGTGACATCACCATCTGCTCCTAGGCTTCCATACACAGTAGTGTTAAGCATTGAGGTGCAAGTGACATTTCATCCTGCGCCAGGGCCCCATATATAGTAGGGTTAGCAGAGTGCAGTCCTCCCATCTAGCTTCTAGCGGAAGCCCCCAACTACTCTACATGATCTTGTATCTCTCAACGGCACAAGCTATCCAATGCATTATTGGCATAGATCGTAGGACAATCAGTCCAGTTGGGTGGCCATCATAAATTAGTTAATGGAATACAGATCATCTGGGCACACAAAACTTTTTTAGGACCCCGGGGTAAAACCATGCAAGGGGGTAAACATCAAGTTATTCCCCTCCTTTTATGGTAGATGCTCCCCAAGGAGGGTTTCCTAAAATTGGAAAATTTTGGGGCCTTGGGACGCCGGGAGTTTTTCCTTCAGGTTTTTTTAAAAAAACCAAAGAGGAAAAACCCAAGGTGAACCCCACCTTAATTTCAAAATTTGATTTATTTTTTTATCAACTTGACATAAAGGGACATAATTAACTGGATTTTCCTATCAGGCTGGTTCACAGAATCCGCTTTTCACAGCCAGATGCAGGCTCCCACTTCTTTTTCCCGGGTTTGGTCCCTGTTCAAAAACCTTCAGGCCACCCACTTTTTTCAGCTTTTTGGGGGGTTTTTAAGTTTCGTCTGCACTTCCTTTTTCCCCGGGTTGTTTGGGGCCCCTATGGTTTTGGGAAACTCTAACCCCCTTTTTTTGGGGGCCCCTTGTGCGTGGTTTCTAAGCTTCGGGCCCCCCTTTTCCTTTCAGGACGGGTGGGCATTTTCTACGCTTCAGGCCCCCACCCCCGTTAATTCTGTGGATGTTTTACGGGCAGTGCCCAAATTTTTAAAGCTCTGCTTTTCCCAAAAAGGGACCTGCAAAAAGGGTTCATTAGAAATGCAGGGATTTTTTGGGCAGCAGGGCAAAAGGGCGCAAAAAAGCTCTAAAGGGGTTTAAAGATGGTCAGAAAGGAACGATAAACAACTCCTGTTTCTGCTGTTTAAAGACCCAGAAAGTAGGCAACCCCCCTCACCCCAAAACCACGGGTAGGCAAAAGAGAGGGGCCCATTTAAGCTAGGGAAGCCGGTATACAAGCAGGAGAAAAAGAACTCGGGAAAGGAAAGTAAAAACCCAAAAAAGGGCAATTTTATTTGGTAATGGCCCTCATTTTGCTTTGGCAATAGCCAATCAATGAGGTGACAATACCCCTTTTAGAATTTTTGAAAGTTGGAGGGGACAGATTTTTTTCCTACATTTATACATGTATATGCCAGAATTCTAAATTGTACTCAGAATGGGATGTGTTTTTTATTTTTAGGAATTGCAGGAATTCTCCTATTAGTATACCTTTTTCTAGTTTACCAGATCAGATGAAGCTGTTGCTATACATCTGCCTCAAACATTTATCTGGACTATTAGCTGACCATGCACACATCTGAGCTCGATTATTTGGGAGTGGTGGATTACTAGCCCTCTATAAAGTCACTTTGTGGCTGGCCTGTCTATACTTGTAGCTTAGAGATTGTGTCTTCTGAGCTTATAGCATCCAGGTCTGCTTTGGTGAGATATCTGTTCCCATTTGGTTACACCCTGTTTGTCTTAAAAGGGTTTTGCCACGATCTAATGATGACGTGGGATCCTCCAACATGGGTATTTAATCACTATTCTAAAGATCTGTCATTAAAAAAAAGTGAAACCTGTGAGAGCTACAGCCTTCCTTACATGCCCTTGGTTTCCTGAGATTTACATTAGACACGACCGGGAGCTGACAGGAGCTGATCTGGCCACGCTTGCATTGTTTGCACTTCTTATCTGATGGCAGGGAACATGAACGAGCTTTGAAGGGACTGGGGAGAAAATAGCAGTGCATGAGCCTGTCTGCTGTATAGAGAATCCACTGGTTGTAATGTAATTATCTTAGTAAACATGCAGATGCTGCCTGGCTCTCTGCTCAGCCCCCCTCCCTCTTCCCCTGCAGCCGTTCATGAAGGAATGAAAGAAGGCTGCCTGCTGAGCTTATCTTCTCTCCTGAGGAGATAAGAGGGAGAAATAAAACGCATATAGCTTGTGCACAATACAGTTCTCCTCTGTGGATTAGCCAACAACTACAGAGACTGAGTATCAGGAGCGTGCATGGGAGGTGGAGCGATGACATCACAGAGGAGGCACTTGTTTTTTTAAACACAGAAACAGTCTTGCAGCTTGTTCTTTGATAGTTTTGAGCTGGTTGGGTAGGGCCAACATTGTAAGTAGGGATATTATTAGGGGTACCTGGTGTTAGGGTTAGCTTTAGGGACAGGTTAAAGGCTGACTTAAGGAAAGTTCATTGTAATTTTGTTTCTTGCTTCTGGATTCAAGTAATTTATCTTACCATCTCTATACGTGCTCTTGTCATCGTCAGCCTCACTTAACATTGTCCATTGGTAAATCATTATATTTTTTGATACAAGCTTCATATTACTTGCATGTGACTGCTGGCTGCCTTCATTTCTGTTATAAATCTTGCTGCCCTCCATGCCTAATCACACCAAGAGACTCTACTGAGCTGGTGATAGCAGTCCGCTGTTGTTGGATGTCCTGGTTAGTACAGACACACCTCTCTGTCCAAATGGCTTATTGGTAAGTCTGGGTCCTGACGTGTTAATGAGACAAGCTATGCCAGGCTAAGAATAACACCCCTCTTCTAGTAATATTTCCAACCAGAAGGAAAAAAAAATCTCTTTGAAAATACAGTATTACTTGAATTCAAAAGAACAAGCAATTATTCTCTCAGTGGGGAAGGCGGTGAGCTGAGTGTTACATTAAATAACATAAAAAAGAAAAAAAAACGCCTGCCAGGATAAAGAACATGGGCCGTACAGACGTGTAAATGTTGGCACACTACCAAGGTAAAGACAAAGGCTTCAGAAAACACGGTGCCAAAGCTCGTCTGAGCACAGCAGCAGCAATGGTGGCGGCGAGAGAGACCGCATTCGAAATGTCACTTTTCATGTACGAGACACGCTAGAGGTCTGGACATAAGCAGAAGGTCAGGACATAAGCAGAAGGTCAGGACATAAGCAGAAGGTCAGGACATAAGCAGTATGTCCTGGCGGCTCCATGACAGAGTCTTCTCTAACTCCTGTGACGAGTAACACAAAAGTCCACCAACTTCTTGAATGGAATATACACTCAGGTTTTTTTCAGGTTGCTATGTCTTAAATAAAAAAAAGTTATTCTCTTCCACCGCAAACTCTCTACTGTCCCACAGAGGAAACCATAGAAATAGCCAAGAGCTGAAGGAACTGCATGTAAAGGGGTTGCTTCATCAGAGATATTCTCTATCAAAATATGTCACAGTAATTCAAACAACTGGTTAGTTTGTCGGGAAAAATGTTCCCTCCTCTTTGATGTCCTAATGCCCTGATGGGGTGTATGAACAATGAATGTCTTTGTGAGGCAACTCGTTAAATACAAATCCATTAAGTAGGAAGAGGGACAAATTTAATTTTAATAATCCTGTAAAGGGGTGACTATGGGAGTAAATTATACAATAATGAAAAACATAGAATATGGAGAAAGGTTAAAGGCTCAGCTTGGACTGGCCCAAAGGGAAACAAGGAAACTCCCCTGTGGACCCCTGGCTTGACATGTTGTAAGGTGCTTTTTAAGGAGAAAGGCAGAAAAGAAAGGCAGTAAGAAAGAGGCATGAGCAGTATGTGCAGTCATGTGCAGTAGCTGTATGGTAACCCCCAATGATCAGCTACACTGGTGGACCTCAAGAATTAACTCCACTAGTAGGCCCCAAGAATAAATGCGACTGATGCGCTCCAAGAATATATGCCACTGGTGGACCCCAAGAAATAACTATACTGGTGGGCCCCAAGAATCCACTCCACTGGTGGGTCTCAAGAATCAACTATACTGGTGGACCCCAAGAATCCACTCCACTGATGGACCCCACAAGCTTCAACAGTGACTATCTATTCAGCCAAAAACAGAAGACAACAGAAGACTGGAGGAGAGGACCATCAGGCACATTACTAGAACCAACGGCAACTTTGTATGAAAGAGTCTTCCATCTGCAGACAGTCATGGCTCAAGGGTCTTTAATGGGTTGGATGTGACCATAAGGGAAACTACTTAGAATAGGTGGCACCGAAGACCTAATTCCTTCCCTAGAGCTTATTTGCATTTTGGATTTTCCCTTGTACCATTGCATAGCAAGTATGGTGCTCTCCATAAAGATAAACTTACCCCATTTAGCCCTTCAACAGCTGAAAAGGGGTGATTCCCCATAGATTTTGATGACATATCGATAGACACCTCTAGAACCCACACCTTCTTTGGAACGGCCTCCGAAAGTATTGGCTCAGAATGGAGAGCTGGTTGCGCTTGTGCCCAACTTTCCATTCTATTCTATAGAAGTTCCCAGTACAGGGAAGCACTGTGTTCGATAATACTAGGAACTCCCATAGAACATAATGGAAAGCCATGCGCAAATGTGGCTGGTTCTCTATTCTGAGCTGAGACTTTTAGGGGCCTATTCCTGAGATTAAAAGAAAAAAAAATCCAGGAGGGTATTAGATAAAAAATTATCAGCTTTAATAATATCCTTTAAAATAATGCTGTCACGATGCACGCCGCGGCCGCTGTCACGGACCACAGTGGGGCCTGTTCCTCTGCTGCGGCCCCAGCTCGTTAATCACATGTCCCAGCTCCTGTCCGTTCCACGCTGCCATCGGTGGTGCCCACCAGCAGATTCGAGTACCCACTGCTTCTTCTGGCTACCTGGCATCCTGTCCGCGCACGTGCGCCCCCCAGGGGTGCACACCACACTGCTTTGTATTTGAAGGGACAGTGTCCCAATTTCCTGTCTGTGACCTGTGACCACTGGCTTTAAAAGGAACTTCCTGCCCTTGCTCCTGGTCAGTTCATTGTTGTTGTGTTTGTCCTACATAGGGCTTGACTCTCTTTCTGCTGTATCTCTGCTGAACCCTAGTTACCTGTACACTACCTGGGTTTACTTGTGCGCTTCCATAGCACTATCTGCTAAACACCTGCCGCTGTACCAGTTCACTATACAGTATACCTGCTGTTACCTGTCGCTGTGCCAGGCCCGTTACTCTCCTGGAACTGCACTGTCTACGGCTACACCGGCAGTGTCCTGTTGTCCGTTTCAGCACTAGTTGTCCTATCCTGCACTTCAGCTACCTCTGTGAGTTATACCATCCATACTCACAAGGGCCCAGAGGATACCCCATTTACTAACGATCAACGGGTCAGTGCCTACTGACTACGCCAGATCGTCACAAAAGCATGGAGAACACCCTACAAAACAAGAGGTAGTACTAAACCATGACAGCGTGTTAGTCAAGCTGATGTGTTTCGAATGCCATTGTCCTGATGATAAAGAGGTTATAGGTGACTTCAACTACTGAGACATAAATTGGGAAACTGAAACCCGTGGCTCTCATAAAGGAAACAGATTTTGTCAATAGCTAAAGATAGTTGCATAAAATAATCTTTTCCCTGCTCACCTGGTCTTTATATCCATCCTTTATGGACCCACAAAGTATGAACAATGCTTGAAAAATTATTTTCCTCCAGCACCACAATTTTTCTGTCTTCTTAAAATCATTCTTTTATTCTCATCATGCTAAAATAACAAAAGTTACATTAGGGGTCACAGCAGACATGTTTTGGGCACCAGCCCTAATTCATTACTCATCATCTTGCTTCTACATACGTAATTTAAAACCACATCGTGCCCCTATCCAAGTGTCAATTCCTCATTACATGACCTAATAATTAATTAAATTGGTCATGTGAAGAGGAAGTGACACTTGGATAGGGGAACAATGTAGGTTTATGCATGTAGAAGAAGGATTGTAAGCAATGAATAAGGGCTGGTGCCCGAAAAATGTCTGCTATGACCCATGATGTACTTTTGGCTATCTTAACGTGATGAAAATAAAGGAATGATTTTATTTTAAGAAGACGGAAATATTGTGGTGCTGGAGAAAAAAAAAACATACTCGCTAAAGACAGTTATCTTTTCTAATTGATGCAAGAACCAACTAGAGGGACATCCCTAAATATTGACTAAAAGATCTGACTGTGTAACAAAGGCTCAGGTTGGGGGAGACCTAGGAAATAGTGACCACAATATAATAAATTTCCAATTATCCTATGATAGAGTATTTTGTCGATGAGCCACAAAAACTTTGAATTTCAGGAAGGCTAATTTCAGTCTGTTTAGAGAGGTCCTAAACCGCATTGATAGGGCCAAGGTCTTTAAAAATAACAGATCAGATAATAAATGAGAGCTTTAAAAAATCTTCTTAAGCTCCCAGTGTGAGAGGTACAAACCTTATGGAAATAAATGATTAGAAACAGGAACAAGACAATATTGATCAACAGAAATGTAAAGGGGGCAATAAATAAGAATAAGAAAGTGTTTAGCTACTTAAACAGAAGGGCAATAAAGAGGCAATAAAAAACTATAAGGAAAAAAATATGTCAAATAATGATAAAGGCAGCAAAGCTGGAAACAGAAAGACAGATGACAAAGAGACTAAAACTCACCTCGAAATATTTTTAACTGTTTAGACAGTAAAAAGATTAAAACGGAAAATGTTGGCTCTTTGAAAAGTAGTGAGGTAGGTGTCGTAGAGGGCGATGAGGAGAAAGCAAATCTGTTAAACAATTTTTCTCCACTGTATTTATCGAGGAAGATGACCTTCCTGTTGATTAGCAGAGGGAGGTAAACTCCACCTTAAATGTTTCCTGTCTAACCCAGGAAGAAGTGCAGCTCCACCTTAAGAAGATTAAGATAGACTAATCACCAGGTCCTGATGGTGTACACCCACGTGTTCTAAGGGAAATAAGTAATGTGATAGATAGGCCCCTATTATTAATATTTATGGACTGTATAGTAAAGGGATATGTCCAAAAGGATTGGTGCATAGCTAATGTGGTGCCATTATTGAAAATGAGGTCCTGGAAACTATAGGCCGGTAAGTGTAACCTCTGTTTTAGGTAAAATGTTTGAAGGTTTTCTCAGAGATGCTCTCCTGGAGTAACTCACGGAAAATAAATGTATAACGCCGTTCCAGCACGGGTTTATGAAGGATCGGTCCTGTCAGACTAATCTCATCAGCTTCTATGAGAAGTCAGTGCTAGACTGGATCGGGGTGAGGCACTGGATGTCATATATCTAGATTTTTTCTAAAGCATTTGATACGGTGCCACATAAAAAGTTGGTAAGTAAAATGAGAATGCTTGGACTGGGGGAAAATGTTTGCAAGTGGGAAAGTAACTGGCTCAGTGATAGAAAACAAAGGGTGATGATTAATGTTACATACTCAGACTGGATCCCTGTTACTAGTGGGGTACCACAGGGTTCAGTATTGGGCCCTATTCTCTTTAAGATATTCATTAATGACCTTACACATGGATTGCACAGTAGAATATCAATTTTGCAGACGATACTAAACTCTGTAAAATAATTAACACAGTAGAGGATAATGTGTTATTACAAAGAGATCTGGATGATTTGGAGGCCTGAGCAGAGAAGTGTCAGATGAGGTTTAATACAGATAAATGCAAGGTTATGCACATGGGGAGAAAAAATCCATTTCATGACTACATGTTACACAGAAAAACGCTGGGAAAAAGTGACTGGAGAAGGACTTGGGAATCCTGGTGGACAGTAAACTTAATTGTAGCAGCCAGTGTCAGACAGCAGCTGCCAAGGCTAATAGGATCATGGGGTGTATTAAAAGGGGGATAGATGCACATGATGGGAACACCATTATCCCATTATACAAGTCACTGGTTAGACCACACATGGAATATTGGAGACAGTTTTGGGCGCCAGTGCACAGGAAAGACATTATAGAGCTTGAACAGGTACAAAGGCGGGCAACAAAAATAATAGAAGGACTGGGTGGACTACAATACATTTCTAGATGCAATAATATATAACAAGTTATAGTGACCAGGATTCTGGAGAAGGGTCTGGATACATTTCTAGATGTAATAATATAACAAGTTATAGTGACCGGATTCTGGAGAAGGGTCTGGATACATTTCTAGATGTAATAATATAACAAGTTATAGTGAACAGGATTCTGGAGAAGGGTCTGGATACATTTCTAGATGTAAAAATATAACAAGATAAAGTGACCAGGATTCTGGAGAAGGGTCTGGATACATTTCTAGATGTTAATATATAACAAGTTATAGTGACCCGGATTCTGGAGAAGGGTCTGGATACATTTCTAGATGTAATAATATAACAAGTTATAGTGACCAGGATTCTGGAAATGGGTCTGGATACATTTCTAGATGTAATAATATAACAAGTTATAGTGACCCGGATTCTGGAGAAGGGTTGGATACATTTCTAGATGTAATAATATAACAAGTTATAGTGATCGGATTCTGGAGAAGGGTCTGGATACATTTCTAGATGTAATAATATAACAAGTTATAGTGACCAGGATTCTGGAGAAGGGTCTGGATACATTTTTAGATGTAATAATATAACAAGTTATAGTGACCGGGATTCTGGAGAAGGGTCTGGATACATTTCTAGATGTAATAATATAACAAGTTATAGTGAACAGGATTCTGGAGAAGGGTCTGGATACATTTCTAGATGTAATAATAGAACAAGTTACAGTGACCAGGATTCTGGAGAAGGTCTGGATACATTTCTAGATGTAATAATATAACAAGTTATAGTGACCGGGATTCTGGAGAAGGGTCTGGATACATTTCTAGATTTAATAATATAACAAGCTATACTGACCGGGATTCTGGAGAAGGGTCTGGAGACATTTCTAGATGTAATAATATAATAAGTTATAGTGACCGGATTCTGGAGAAGGGTCTGGATACATTTCTAGATGTAATAATAGTACAAGTTATAGTGACCAGGATTCTGGAGAAGGGTCTGGATACATTTCTAGATGTAAAATAGAACATGTTATAGTGACCAGGATTCTGGAGAAGGGTCTGGAGACATTTCTAGATGTAATAATAGAACAAGTTATATTGACCGGGATTCTAAGAGAAGGGACTGGATAAATTTCTAGATGTAACAATAGAACAAGTTATAGTGACCAGGATTCTGGAGAAGGATCGTTGATCCAAGGAATTATTCGATCGATAACTTTTTCCTTAAAATGAGGACAATTGAATTCTTAATCATGGGGGTTTTGCCTTCCTCTGGATCAACACTATAGAACAGTAAGCTGAACTGGATGGACACCTGTCTTTTTTTTGGCCTTACAAACTATGCAACTATGTGACCCATTCTTCAGATTGGGGCAGGTCCCAGAGGATTGTGATACGTTGATGGCATATCCTGTTTATATGCCACCAAAGTCTATGTTGGGATCACCCCTTTAAGTCAGAAGCCTCCTCAAGCTGTTGGAAGAATGGTCGGAGATCACTTAGATACGCTTCTGGAGAGCAGATTGTACTATGTTGAGGTACAAGGACTTCATACAACTGAGTCAGTATTTTTGGCTTCTTTGCAGGGTAAACTCTTTTAGAATACATCACTAGATACCTCAAAAGGGTCAGGTTGGCCAAGAACGATACCCAGTCGTCAGATCACTTTCCTATTAGTTAGGTGTTAGAGAATATAACTTTTTATAGACAGGATAGATTTTATAAGAGCTGTATCACACAATCTAAAATAGTATCAGTGCAAAAGTTACAAGAAACATTAAATTTACTTGGAAATATTAAATCGACAATGATGGAACAGAACAGATTCCTATAATTGATTTACAGACCAGACTCCGCTCCATAAAATTCAAAAATATATCCTATAAATTTACAAGTATTTCATCATCCCTGGCTCTGAAGCTGCAGCGCAGTTACCAAGAGAGGAGACAGGAGTCTAGAAAATTCTGTGCCTGTGCGTTACTGTTCTGTGCTTCATGTGTCAGCGTCATTATCCTCCCCCCCAAGTGTCAGTGTCATTATCCTGCCCCCCAAGTGTCAGTGTCATTATCCTGCCCCCCAAGTGTCAGTCGTCATTTATCCTGTCCCCAAGTGTCAGTGTCATATCCTGCCCCAAGTAGTCAGCGTCATTATCCTCCCCCAAGTGTCAGGTCAATATCTGCCCCCAAGTGTCAGTTCATTATCCTGCCCCCAAGTGTCAGTGTCATACTGCCCCCAAGTGTCAGTGTCATTATCCCCCCCCCAAGTGTCAGTGTCATTATCCTGCCCCCAAGTGTCAGCGTCATTATCCTGCCCCAAGTGTCAGTGTCATTATCCTGCCCCCAAGTGTCAGTGTCATTATCCTGCCCCCAAGTGTCAGCGTCATTATCCTGCCCCAAGTGTCAGTGTCATTATCCTGCCCAAGTATCCAGTCATTATCCTGCCCCCAAGTGTCAGCGTCATTATCCTGCCCCCAAGTGTCAGTGTCTTTATCCCCCCCAAGTGTCAGTGTCATTATCCTGCCCCCAAGTGTCAGTGTCATTATCCTGCCCCCAAGGTGCACGGTTATTTTCCTCGCCCCCAAGTGTCAGTGTCATTATCCTGCCCCCAAGTGTCAGTGTCATTATCCTGCCCCCAAGTGTCAGTGTCATTATCCTGCCCCAAGTGTCAGCGTCATTATCCTGCCCCCAAGTGTCAGGTCATATCCTGCCCCCAAGTAGTCAGCGTCATTATCCTTCCCCACAAGTGTCAGTGTCATTATCTGCCCCCAAGTTCAGCGTCATTATCCTGCCCCAAGTGTCAGTGTCATTATCCTGACCCCAAGTGTCAGTTCATTATCCTGCCCCAAGTGTCAGGTCTTATCCGCCCCCAAGTGTCATGTCATTATCCTGCCCCCAAGTGTCAGTGTCATTATCTGCCCCAAGTGTCAGTGTCATTATCCTGCCCCCAAGTGTCAGTGTCATTATCCTGCCCCCAGTGTGAGCGTCATTATCTGTCCCCAAGTGTCAGTGTCATTATCCTCCCCCAAGTGTCAGTGTCATTATCCTGCCCCCAAGTGTCAGTGTCATTATCCTGCCCCCAAGTGTCAGTGTCATTATCCTCCCCAAGTGTCAGTGTCATTATCCCTGTCCCCAAGTGTCAGCGTCATTATCCTGCCCCAAGTGTCAGGTCATTTCCTGCCCCCAAGTGTCAGTTCATTATCCTGCCCCCAAGTGTCAGTGTCATTATCCTGCCCCAAGTGTCAACGTCATTATCCTGCCCCCAAGTGTCAGCGTCATTATCCTGCCCCAAGTGTCAGTGTCATTATCCTGCCCCCAAGTGTCAGTGTCATTATCCTGCCCCAAGTGTCAGCGTCATTATCCTGCCCCCAAGTGTCAGCGTCATTATCTCATCCCCAAGTGTCAGTGTCATTATCCTGCCCCCAAGTGTCAGCGTCATTATCCTGCCCCACGTGTCAGTGTCATTATCCTGCCCCCAGTGTCAGTGTCATTATCCTGCCCCCAAGTGTCAGCGTCATTATCCTGCCCCCAAGTGTCAGTGTCATTATCCTGCCCCCAAGTGTCAGTGTCATTATCCTGCCCCAAGTGTCAGTGTCATTATCCTGCCCCCAAGTGTCAGCGTCTTTATCCTGCCCCCAAGTGTAATTATCCTGCCCCAAGTGTCAGCGTCATTATCCTGCCCCACAAGGTCAGGTCATTTATCATGCCCCAAGTGTCAGTGTCATTATCCTGCCTCCAAGTGTCAGTGTCATTATCCTGCCCCCAAGTGTCAGTGTCATTATCCTGCCCCCAAGTGTCATTATCCTGCCCCCAAGTGTCATTATCCTGCCCCCAAGTGTCAGTGTCATTATCCTGCCCCCAAGTGTCAGTGTCATTATCCTGCCCCCAAGTGTCAGTGTCATTATCCTGCCCCAAGTGTCAGTGTCATTATCCTGCCCCCAAAAGTGTCATATCCTGCCCAAGTGTCATTATCCTGCCCCAAGTGTCAGTGTCATTATCCTGCCCCCCAGTGTCAATATCCTGCCCCCCAAGTGTCAGCGTCATTATCCTGCCCCCAAGTGTCAGTGTCATTATCCTGCCCCCAAGTGTCAGCGTCATTATCCTGCCCCCAAGTGTCAGCGTCATTATCCTGCCCCCAAGTGTCAGCGTCATTATCCTCCCCCCAAGTGTCAGTGTCATTATCCTGCCCCCAAGTGTCAGCGTCATTATCCTGCCCCCAAGTGTCAGTGTCATTATCCTGCCCCCAAGTGTCAGCGTCATTATCCTGCCCCCCAAGTGTCAGCGTCATTATCCAGCCCCAAAGTGTCAGCGTCATTATCCTGCCCCCAAATGTCCGGGTCATTATCCTGCCCCCCAAGTGTCAGCGTCATTATCTGGTCCCCCAAGTGTTAGTGTCATTATCCTGCCCCCAAGTGTCAGTGTCATTATCCTGCCCCCAAGTGTCAGCGTCATTATCCTGCCCCCAAGTGTCAGTGTCATTATCCTGCCCCAAGTGTCAGCGTCATTATCTGCCCCCAAGTGTCATCGTCATTATCCTGCCCCCATGTGTCAGTGTCATTATCCTGCCCCCAAGTGTCAGTGTCATTTTACTTCCCCTCCCCCAAGTGTCAGCGTCATTATCCTGCCCCCCAAGTGTCAGCGTCATTATCCTGCCCCCAAGTGTCAGAGTCATTATCCTGCCCCAAGTGTCAGTGTCATTATCCTGTCCCCAAGTGTCAGTGTCATTATCCTGCCCTCAAGTGTCAGTGTCATTATCCTGCCCCACAGTGTCAGCGTCATTATCCTGCCCCATAGTGTCAGGTCTTATCCTGCCCCCAAGTGTCAGTGTCATTATCCTTCCCCCAAGTGTCAGTGTCATTATCCTGCCCCCAAGTGTCAGTGTCATTATCCTGCCCCCAAGTGTCAGTGTCATAATCCTGCCCCCAAGTGTCAGTGTCATTTATCCTGCCCCAAGTGTCAGTCATTATCCTGCCCCCCAAGTGTCACTATCATTATCCTCCCCCCTAGTGTCAGCGTCATTATCCTGCCCCCCAAGTGTCAGTGTCATTATCCTGCCCCCAAGTGTCAGTGTCATTATCCTGCCCCCAAGTGTCAGCGTCATTATCCTGCCCCCAAGTGTCAGTGTCATTATCCTGCCCCCAAGTGTCAGTGTCATTATCCTGCCCCCAAGTGTCAGTGTCATTATCCTGCCCCCAAGTGTCAGCGTCATTATCCTGCCCCCCAAGTGTCAGTGTCATTATCCTGCCCCCAAGTGTCAGTGTCATTATCCTGTCCCCCAAGTGTCAGCGTCATTATCCTGCCCCAAGTGTCAGTGTCATTATCCTGTCCCCAAGTTCAGCGTCATTATCCCTCCCCCAAGTGTCAGCGTCATTATCCTGCCCCAAGTGTCAGCGTCATTATCCTGCCCCCAAGTGTCAGCGTCATTATCCTGCCCCCAAGTATCAGCGTCATTATCCTGCCCCCAAGTGTCAGTGTCATTATCCTGTCCCCAAGTGTCAGTGTCATTATCCTGCCCCCACGTGTCAGTGTCATTATCCTGCCCCAAGTGTCACTGTCATTATCCTGCCCCCAAGTGTCAGTGTCATTATCCTGCCCCCAAGTGTCATAGTCATTATCCTGCCCCCAAGTGTCAGTGTCATTATCCTGCCCCCAAGTGTCATTATCCTGCCCCCAAGTGTCATTATCCTGCTCCCCAAATGTCAGTGTCATTATCCTGCCCCAAGTGTCATTATCTGCCCCCAAGTGTCAGTGTCATTATCCTGCCCCCAAGTGTCAGTGTCATTATCCTGCCCCCAAGTGTCAGCGTCATTATCCTGCCCCCAAGTGTCAGTGTCATTATCCTGCCCCCAAGTGTCAGTGTCATTATCCTGCCCCCCAAGTGTCAGTGTCATTATCCTGCCCCCAAGTGTCAGTGTCATTAAACTGCACCTCAGTGTCAGTGTCATTACCCTGCCCCCAAATGTCAGTGTCATTATCCTGCCCCCCAAGTGTCAGTGTCATTATCCTGCCCCCAAGTGTCAGTGTCATTATCCTGTACCCCAAGTGTCAGTGTCATTATCCTGCCAGGTCAATGCTTAATTTGCCGCTAATTCTCACCCTATTTTCTCATACTTTGGTCACTCCAGGTATAAATGTGTTGTCATTGTAAGGCCAGACAGCTTACAGAGGCTATACAGTTAGTTTACCTTTAAGTCTACACAGTTTAGTGAGAAGCTATGTCTATGGAAGTTATCTGATATTACACCACCCTTCAGACTACACTGCATCTAGGTACATCACCTTAAAACCAACGACTATCTCCAGCGTGGACCTTTTGTCCATTCTCTATAGAGGTTGGCTGGATAGCTGGGCTCCTCGCCAGTCACTAGATCACCATGTTACTTTTATGAACATTATTCTAACTTTGAGGGAAAATGCAATTATTGTGTGAGCGGACGCGTCATTATTTTAATGTTCAAGGTCATTAACCCTGGAATCCAATAGAAACCACATAGAGAAGGTTTCCATGAACTCGCAGTGTACTCATCTGAACCAGAACCATGACTGCATTGTTTTCTTCAAAGTTGGCTCTGCATCGTATACCTGCCATTCCTTCTTCCATGTCTGCGTCTTCCACACTGGGGTCACAGTGAAACTCTTCCAAGGAGTTAATGGTACATTGTCCTATTACAGGCTTCCGTCCAAATTGCCGATTGTCAATCACCTTCACAATGATGGGTGGACAGTAGAGATCTTCTCTGGGCAGTCTCTAAACAATGGGGATAGATACATATTAATTGACTTTTTTTACTTTGATTTCAATAACTACCGCTATATTTTACTAAACATGTCTTCTTCAATATAAGATCACCTCCTAATTACAGAAATGACCCAAAAATCTGCTTGGATCCTGAGTCACTTCCCTTTCCCTAATCCCCTTTGCAAAGAAGAAACAATTTGTAGTCAGCTTGACTTATCGTCTCACTTGGTGGTAGAAGCTCTTTTGGCCTCTGGCACTGGAGACCTATAGAACTGGAAACTAGCTGGTTTGGTGGTAGAGATGTCCATTGATTACAGTGAGGACCTACGAGTCCATTGTGCCAGTGGAGAAAACCCAAACCTAAGATTAGCACTTGGCAACTATCAAGAGACAATCAGAGAACATCTCGTCTTTGAGACCCCATAACCAACTTCTCAGTAAGTCAACAATTATGACCCGGCTTCTCCAATCCATTTTATTTTTATTTTTCTACCTGTAAGTCTGGTTAGCCAGGAAAGCTTAGTAAATTAGGTTTTCCCATGCTGGACAATCTGTACTTCAGTTCTAGGATTAGCTCATGCCAACTATCAGACAATCAGAGAACATCTAGCCTTTGAGACCCCATTACCAACTTTTCAGTAGGTCCACATTATAATCCGGTTTCTCCAATCCATTTTATTATTTTTATACCTTGAGGTCAGCTTAGTGAAGCTTAGAGAGGTTTAGTAAATAAGGTGTTCCTATGCTGGACTATCTGTCCTTCGGTTCTAGGATCAGCTCTTGCCTACTTTTGACAGATGATTAGACAGCATGTAGCCTTCGAGACCCCATAACCATCTTCTCAGTCGGTCCACAATATGACCCAATTTCTCCAATCCATTTTATTTTTATTTTTGTAGCTGGAAGTCAAGTTATCCAGAAAAGCTTAGTACATAAGGTGTTCCCATGCTGGACTATCTGTCCTTCATAGTTGGCAAGTGCTAATCCTGAAATTGAACAGGTGATTAGAAACATGTAGGCTTTGATACCCCATAAAACCTTCTCAGTCGGCCCACAATATGACCCAATTTCTCCAATCTATTTTATTTGTATTTTTCTAACTAGAAGTCAAGTTATGCAGAAAAGCTTAGTACATAAGGTGTTCCCGTGCTGGACTATGTGTCCTTCAGTTTCAGGATTAGCACTTGCCAACTATGAACAGGTGATTAGACTTTGAAGACCCCATAACCAACTTCACAGTCAGTCCACAACAAGACCAGGCTTCTCCAATCAATTATATTTTTATTTTCCTACATGGAAGTCAGGTTATCCAGGAAAGTTTAGTAAATAAGGTCTTCTCATGCTAGTCTATCTGTCCTTCAATTCCAGGATTAGTTATTTCCAATTATGAACAGACAATCAGAGAACATCTAGACTTTGAGACCCAATAACCATATTCTCAGTGGGTAAAAAATATGACATGGTTTCCCCCAAACAAATTTTAACTTTATTTATCTACCTAGAAGTCAAGTTATTCAAAAAAGCTTAGTAAATTAGGTGTTCTCCTGATGGAAAATCTTTCCTTCAACTCTAGGATTAGCTCTTGCCCACTATCAACAGACAAACAGAGAATATCAAGCCTTCCAGACCCCATAACCAACTTCTCAGTCGGTCCACGTAATGACTTGCTTTATGCAAACCATTTTATGGTTATTTTTTTAACTGAAAGTCAAGTTATATAGAAAAGCTTAGTAAATAAGCTGTTCTCATGCTGGACTATCTGTCCTTCAGTTCCAGGATATGAAAAGGCAATCAAAGAACATCTAGCCTTTGAGACCCCATAACCACCTTTTCAGTAGGTCCACATTATAACCCGGTTTCTCCAATCCATTTTATTATTTTTATACCTTGAAGTCAGCTTAGTAAAGCTTAGAGAGGTTTAGTAAATAAGGTGTTCCTATGCTGGACTATCTGTCCTTCGGTTCTAGGATTAGCTCTTGCCCACTTTAAACAGATGATTAGACAACATCTAGCCTTTGCGACCCCATAACCATCTTCTCAGTCGGTCCACAATATAACCCAATTTCTCCAATCCATTTTATTTTAATTTTTCTAACTGGAAGTCAAGTTATCCAGAAAAGCTTAGTACATAAGGTGTTCCCATGCTGGACTATGTGTCCTTCAGTTTCAGGATTAGCACTTACCAACTATGAACAGGTGATTAGACAACATGTAGCCTTTGAGACCCCATAACCAACTTCACAGTCGGTCAACAACAAGACCCGGCTTCTCCAATCAATTTTATTTTTATTTTCCTACCTGGAAGTCAGGTTATCCAGGAAAGTTTAGTAAATAAGGTCTTCTCATGGTGGTCTATCTGTCCTTCAATTCCAGGATTAGTTCTTTCCAGTTATGAACAGACAATCAAAGAACATCTAATTTTAACCCCAAAAACCATATTCTCAGTAATAAAAAATTTAAAAAAGCAATGTCCTAGAACAAAAATCCATAAACTCACCACTCTTGTCTGTTCAGGTAAACCCGTATGCACACTTGCTCATAAACTCTCAGGAATTTCCCTGGCGGGGCGCAAATAATAAAAGGAAAAACATTGCACGCTGAGCTCCCGCAAGGAACAGTCGCGGGACAACCCAAAGCTTCTGAATGGAATGACACACTTTATTGTAAAATATAGTAAAACAGCACCATATATACAAGGCAGCCTGTAAAAACTGACGCGTTTCGAGCTGTTAAAAGCTCTTTTCAAGTCTGGTTTTTTACTAAAAAATCTTCACTTAAATAAAACTTTAAAAAACCAATCACAGTGCACCCCTTTCATGACGTAATAACATACGTAATGCCCTGAGGGGGGGACCAACTAGGGCAACCGCCATAGTAAGAATGTTTAAAACCTTGCATGGGGGAAAATAACAACACTAGTAATATATGTTAGATCTTCTAAAATTTTGACCCCCGGAAACTGTATCCCAAAATTTTGATCCGTTGCCTCTCGAGCCTCAACCCTTGGGCCAATCCCCACCTCTGTAGGGAAATCCACCATTTCAATGAATAACAGGTTAACCCATTTATTTTTTCCTTTGTGTTTTCAATAAAGTGTCTAGCCCCCCACCAAACCTGTTCTGGGGCATTTTTTTTATTCTAAATGTTCTGCATTCTGACTTTGAAAATTTTCCCCCCTTTTAAATTCCAACATATTTTTTTATTTGCAAATGACACCTCGATTTCCCTACACCCTGGTGACTATTACAATTTAGAAATCTTTTTTTTGGGGTAACATTGGCATAATGTGCATCCAAAGTTGTTGTTTTTTTTTGCACCATTGCATATATTAAAAAAAATCGGGAGCCCCACAAAAAAAAGCCTTTTTTTTTTTTTTTGGCCAACCCTGTTTTACCTGTTTTTTTTTTTTTCCCCCAAAGTCTTGGTGAATGATGTTTTTCCAAAGGGTTTTTTTTCCTCTTGGGGGCCAATTACCCCCCTTGGGGCAACAATTTTACCAAAACAGGGTCTTTCGTAATAATTGATGTACGCAAAAAAAATTATTTTAAACCCCCTTTAAAATTTTGGGTTAACTATATTTGGTGGGAAATGAAGGTTACCATTTTTTTTTTTTCATAACCCCTTATTCTGTTTTATTTTTTTTTAACTGTTTTTTTTTGAGTTTTTTTTTTTGATTTTTTTTTTTGGTTTTTTTAGGAGGTTCCTGATAAAACCCCAATTTTTTGTCTGGTATCCCCCTTTTTTTTTCACATTGTTCATAATCTTCCTGTAAAGTCAATTTTTTTAATTCTTTCATACTCGCCATATGGAATGGGGTGCAATTTAAAGGGGGATGACAAATATGGCTTTTAAAGGTAGAATTCCATTTCCCCCCTTTTGTATAAAGGGGGAACCACTCTGCCGGGAGCTAAATCCCCCAAAAAATAATTTCCAAAAAGGGAACCCTTCCTACTCCAATTTCCTGTAAAAAGTAAATTACAAACATTATATTTATATAATCAAAAAGGATTGTATGAGCGCCACATCGTGACCCCAAATAATAAGGAGGGCATCGATTAGCCCCAACCAAAGAGCAACCGGCAAAGGGGGTTTTGCTCACTAAAATGGCATGTGGGTCCCACCATGCATAAAAATTAGCTAATGCTGGGGAAGGATTTTTTTGCCTCCCAAGGCCACCTATGAGTTGTAGATAAAAGTGTCCAAGAAATTAAAATAATTCTCTTTAGTAAGTTTTCTATGGTCAAAGTATAAATTCCGGAGACCCAAACATAGGGGTGTACGTTGAGAAGAAAGACAACCCCAATAAACCCCAAGATATGTGGAATGCGGAGTACAAGCTAGTACGTCACAGCTTACCCAATTGAATCAGCATTCCACTCCCTTCCAATAAAATTTGTAACACTTTTTTTTTTTTTTTTTTTTTTTTTTTAAGGGATCCCGGGATTTTGCAAACAATGGTTTCAAATATTTATCAAAACCATACACAATTTTTTCATTGAGTGATTTTTACCTCAATGATTGTCTCAAACCTGGTGAAATTTGTCTATGGTTTTTGGAGCACCATAAAAAATGGGGAAAAACGGGTCTTCTACATATAAATACTTTTTTTGTTTCTCCGTTATGGCCCCCAAACTCACACCTTCCTCTAATAGCTTTTCCAATTTTTTGAAACTGTTTGGTGGGATTGGATTTTAATTTACGATATGTTTTTTATATCATCCAAGATATCAAATGCCTGCTTTTTATAGAGTCCGATGTCCATCACCACAGTCGCCCCCCCCTTGTCCGCTTTTTTAATGACAAGGTTATGGTTATTTTTAAGCTCTTTCAAGCATTAGCTAATCTTTTGATGGCATGGTGGGAGCACCATGCCATCTTTAGTGAGCAGAACCCCTTTGCCGGTTGCATCATTTGGTATGAGCGCCACATCGATGACCTCCTTATTATTTGGGTCACGATGTAGCGCTCATACAATCCTTCTTTGATTATATCAATCATAATGATTGTAATTTACATTTCACAGGAAATTGGAGTAGAGAAGGTATTCCTTTTTTGGACATCTATCTAACAGGGGATTTAGCTGCCGGCAGAGTGGTTACTACCCTTTATACTAAACCGGGTACTGGCAATTCTATCCTTAAAGCCACTAGTTGTCATGCACCCAATACAATTGCAGCCATACCATATGGCGAGTATGTAAGAATTAAAAGAATCGTACTTTACAGAAGATTATGAACAATGTGAAAAATAGTGGATACCAGACTAAAAATTAGGGATACTCAAGAACCTCCTAAAAAAATCCAAAAAAAAATCAAAAATAAAACTCAAGAACAGTTACTACAAAATAAACAGAATAATGTGGTTATGAAAAAACATAATGTAACCTTACATTTACCACCAAATATAGTAACAATTTTAAGGAGATTAAATCAATTTTTTTGCGTAACATCAATATATTACGACAAGATCCTGTTCTTGGTAAAATTGTTGACCAAGGGGTACATTGTGTCCCCAAGAGGAACAAAACCATTGGCAACATCATCTCACCAAGTACTTTGTGTGAGAAAAAAACAGGTAAAACATGGTTGGCCCAAAAAGGCTTTTTTAAATGTGGATGTCAGGGACGGTCAGGGACGCACACAAAGACACGGACAAGTGAGGCCCTGACACTGGTCCCAGCCTCTGTCCCTGCCTTTTGGGGAACCCGACTCCTTAATAGGCCGGCCCCAACCAGAAGACTGATGGCTGCACTGGTATAGGTGCGACACAGACAGGACAAACAGACAAAGAACAATAAACGTAGTCGGGCGGTCCAGGGTCGGCAACAAATACGGGCAGCGCGGTACAGAAACGTGAGACAAAGGGAATATCCGGGGGCGGTCCAAAGTCAGCAACGATACGGGCAGCGCGGTACAGAATCGTGAGCCAAAGAGAATAACCGGGGTGAAAGCAAAGGTCAGGAGATCACAGAAGACACAGAAAAGAAACAGCGAACTATAAGGCAATGAACCAAAATAGCAGGCAAGGCAGGAAGGAAGCTGAGAACTTATTTAGTAACAGATGAATTTTAGAACTGAGGCAATAGGCAGAAGAAACAAAAGACCAGATTGGAGAAGAAGGCTGTCACTCAAGAAGGAGCACAATTAACCCAGAGTGTGCTGGAAGATTCCTGGCCAGAAATCAATTAGCAACCAGCACAGAGTAAACCCAGTTCACACTAGAGAAGTAACGCGGTATTAGGTCAAAAACCACGGTTTACATCGTACTGGCCGTAGGCCGGAAGCAGAGCCAAAAGCCGGGGTGTTTCAGGCACAATCATGACAGTACCCCCCCCTTTATGAGGGGCCACCGACCCTCAGCAGCGCCTCTAGTTTTAGCGAGGTGGGTTTGGTGAATTTTTTTCCCCCTACAGCTTTGGGACATATTTCACTGGGGACTCGAAGCGGAGATATTGGGTCTGGGGCGGCGTTTCCCACTAGATTTTTTAATTCTCATTTGGGCTTTTTTAAGAGTCTTATGACTCTTAACCCAACTGTGCACAGTCGATTAACGGCGGTTTTTTATGTCAGTTTTGCTACCTGTAATGGCAGAGAACAGGAGATCAAGCCCTCCAAACAGCAAAAGGGAGACAGCTCAGACGGAGAAGAACTCAGTGAATTGGTAATCGAGGACACTACTCCCGAGAAAAAATATTGTCAGTTTCTTAATATACAAATGCATAGATTCTCGCCACCGGGGCAGATATTTTAAACTTTGCCCCCGAGTGAGGTCTTTGTGCAATCATCAGGCTGGTGCGGAGGCAAATTATCAGTAACATCCTTATCTAAGGTGTCAAATTTACATTCTGAAATATCATGTGTATTAAATTACAGCACACACCAAGGGATCAACAACCTTCAAATGAGCACTACATGAGTCACCCCATTTGATCAACTTGGTGGTCCTCCAGTCAAACACAGGATTATGAAGGCGGAGCCAGGACAGACCAAGAATAATATCCGCGCGAGTTTCTCCATGACAAAAAACGAAAGTTTTTCCGTATGCGAACTTCCCAACATCCAAAGTGATCTCAGCAGTACGATGTTTGATTCTTCCCCCGATTAGGGGTTGAATCTACCCCTGAAAACAAAAAGGGAGCACTCAATGAACTAGTTCCAAACCCAAGGCCTGGACAACAACCATACTGATGAAACTAGCAGCAGCACCTGAGTCGATCATAGCTTGAACAAAAAAATTCTTAAAATTAGAGACCAAGGTTACAGGCAAAAAAAACTTATTACCAGAGTTAGGAGTACCTGTATACCCGAGTTACCTTCCTTGAAATTACTCCGTGCGTTCGGCTTTTCCTGGAGGTGACTTGGGTCTAGTCGGACAGTCTCTCAGAAAATGGTCAGGTTTTTCCGCAATACAAGCACAAAGCATTCTCCACCGATGCCTCCCTCCTGGTGGCAGCAGATGTATACCCCAACACCATTGGTTCTTCTTCAGGAGTAGGTGATGAGGATAGAAGAGGAGAATTTCAGAGAAGGTGTAGGAGGTTTTTACAGAAAAATCTGACTTGAATTGAAAAAGTCGACCCCCCTTGTTTTTTCCCTGCGTCTCTCCCTCAGTTCTTCTGTCAATGTCACAGCTAGAGTCATGAATTCATTTAATGTTTCCGGGTTGGATGGCTGACCATGGCATCCTTTACCCGCATCAGACAGCCCTTGTCTGAACAGGGTTTTAAAGGGTTGATCAACCACCCAGTCATAGTTACACCATTGGCGGAACTCAGAACAATAGTCTTCAGCCGAGCGGCGGCCCTGCTGAATAGCTAGCAGTGAGTTTCTGCCCATGCCACACGATTGGGATTGTCATAGACATGGCTAAAGACTGAAAAAATCTGTCAATTGAAACTCCACTCCGGGGCTTCTGGGGCATAGCTAGTGCCCAATCCTGAGGTGGGCCCTGGAGGAGAGATACCACAACCGCTACTTTTTCTGCCTCATGGGAAAGTAGTTAAAGTGAAAAAACAGGTGACAGGATTCCCTGAAAGTTCGGAACCTGTCTGGGTTTCCATCAAAGCGATCCGGGTAGAAGCATCTTAGACTTGTAACGGACGCTGGGATTCACAAAGGCAGAGCAGATACGGACACAGATGGAGCGGGCAAGTCCAATACTGGGGTTGTTATGGCATCCAAACGCTGCGAGATTTGATTTATAAGTCCCGCCATGCCCTGGAATTGGGTTGTCAACTCCTCTAGGCGTTCAGTGACCGACAATCGGTACTCATGTTGAACCGCCGGGAGGGTTGACTGCGGTACGGGCCTGCTATTATGTCAGGGACGTCAGGGACGCACACAAAGACACGGACAAGTGAGGCCCTGACACTGGTCCCAGCCTCTGTCCCTGCCTTTTGGGGAACCCACTCCTTAATAGGCCGGCCCCAACCAAAGACTGATGGCTGCACTGGTATAGGTGCGACACAGACAGACAAACAGACAAAGAACAATAAACGTTAGTCGGGCGGTCCAGGTCGGCAAACAAATACGGGCAGCAAGTACAAATCGTGAGACAAAGGGAATATCCGGGGGCGGTCCAAAGTCAGCAACGATACGGGCAGCGCGGTACAGAATCGTGAGCCAAGAGAATAACCGGGGTGAAAGCAAAAGGTCAGGAGATCACAGAAGACACAGAAAAGAGAACAGGCGAACTATAAGGCAATGAACCAAAATAGCAGGCAAGGCAGGAAGGAAGCTGAGAACTTATATAGGAACAGATGAAAGTTAGAACTGAGGCAATAGGCAGAAGAAACAAAAGACCAGATTGGAGAAGAAGGCTGTCATTCAAGAAGGAGCACAATTAACCCAGAGTGTGCTGGAAGATTCCTGGCTATGGGCGTTGGCCAGAAATCAATTAGCAACCAGCACAGAGTAAACCCAGTTCACACTAGAGAAGTAACGCGGTATTAGGTCAAAAACCACGGTTTACATCGTACTGGCCGTGGCCGGGAAGCAGAGCCAAAAGCCGGGGGTGTTTCAGGCACAATCATGACAGTGGAGGCTCACGATGTAATATATGCAACTGGTGCAAAAAAAAACAAACAACTTGAGTGATGCACATTATGCCAATAGTTACCCCATAAAGATTTCTAAATTGTAATAGTCACCACGTGGTGTACGTAATCGAGTGTGTCATTTGCAATAAAAAATATGTTGGAAGTACTAAGAGAAAATTCAAAGTCAGAATAGCAGAACATATTAGCAATATAAAAAATGCCCAGACACAGGTTTCGGGTGCGGCTAGACACTTTATTGAAAAACACAAAGGAGAAATAAATGGGTTAACCTGTTATGCCATTGAAATGGTGGACTTTCCCTACAGAGGTGGGGATTGGCTCAAGAGGTTGAGGCTACGAGAGACACTGGATCCTAAATTTGGATACTAGATTCCCAGAGGGTCTAAATTATAGAACCGATCTAACATATATCTACTAGTGTTTTTATTGTTCCCCATGCAAGGGTTAACATTACTTACTATGGCCGGTCTGCCTCTAGCTTGGTCCCTCCCTCAGAGCATTACATCATGATTATTCACGTCATGAAAGGTTGCACTGTGATTGGTTTTAATGTTTTATTTAAGTGAAGCATTTGTAGTACATACCAGACTGTGAACAAGAGCTGTAACAGCTCGAAACGCGTCAGTTCTTTACAGGCTGCCTTGTATACTATGCGTGCTGTTTTACTATATTTCTACAATAAAGCTGCTCGTCATTCCATTCAGAAGCATTTGGTGTTGTCCTGCGACTGCTTCCTTGCTGGGAGCTCAGCGTGCACACCTGTTCTTTCCTTTCAAGTAAAAAATATGACCTGGTTTACCCAATCCAATTTAACTTTATTTATATATCTGAAACTCTTAGTAAATTAGGTGGTGTTCTCCTGATGGAATATCTTTCCTTCAGCTCTAGGATTAGTTCTTGACCACTATCAACAGACAAACAGAGAACATCTAGCCTTCGAGATCCCATAACCAACTTCTCAGTCGGTCCACGTAATGACCTGCTTTATGCAATCCATTTTATTGTTATTTTTGTAACTGAGAGCCAAGTTATCTAAAAAAGCTTAGTAAATAAGGTGTTCTTATGCTGGACTATCTGTCCTTCAGTTCCGGGATATAAAGAGGCAATCAAAGAACATCTAGCCTTCGAGACCCCATTACCACCTTCTCAGTAGGTCCACAATGTAACCCGGTTTCTCAAATTCATTTTTATTTTTAGTTTTCTACCTGTAAATTAAGTTATTTAGAAAATTCTAGTCAATAAGGTATTTCCATGCTGGACTATCTGCCCTTCACTTCCAGGCTATACATTAGATTGACCCCAGGAGATGAATTTCTTGCCCAGTCTTGGACTAGCCATCATGTTCTTAATGGTTACAGCTCCTTGCACCAGTCCTCAAAGATAATAATCCCAGTGCTGGTTTCCAGCTGCTGATAGACAGCTTTCATTCAGCCCCATGATATAAGAAACACATGCTGGCTCTCTCGCACCTCTGGAATATCGGCTTATAAAAGTAGCTGAATCCAGGCCAAGTGCGTTTTACAAGCACCTGGGCCTTTCTTACGACGCGAGGGTCGGGGAGGAAAATCTGTTTACTGTATTAAGGCTCTTACCACTTCCATGAAGAGGACGCACACATCAAAGTTGGGATTCTTTTTGACGTTTTTAATAACACAAGACTGGATCATTTCATCGCCACACTCCACAATGAGACTGGGGGATGTCACACTGGCCAGCTGGTCGCTCTTAAGGTTTCTTAGACCCCATGCCAGAACCTGCCGTCAAAAATGGTCGAAATCTCATGTTTAAAAGGTTTATTTAATAACGGCTATCAGTTCATCATCATAACCACCAAGAAAGTGAGGGAAAAAGCTGTTAAATGTCTCATATAAAGTAACAAGCTGATGCAACAATAGCACTATGGGATCAATGTATTAGGTCCAGTAATGAAACACAACACACATACATATATACATAGTTATGCACATTAATAGCTTCTCCATATGCACCCATCAGGAAGACAAATTACTTTATGTACAACATGCTCTACAATGCAGGGTGTACATATATTAACACGCTGAAAAGCCACTGGTTGGAGTAGTGGTGTACATGGAAGAGAGTATAAAATGGCGCTTGATACATCTCCACGTTGTAGAGTAACATTCGTCTCAGTCACCATTTTCGAAGCCACAATAACCTTGCAGATTTCATACTTCTCATCGAGAATGGAGCAGGAGGGTAAATATCTATACGTTGTGGGACCCATTATGAAGCAAATTATAACTAGGGGTGTAGCTTGTCTCATGTGGTTCTGGGCCATGTCCCAACTGGGCAGCATATTCCTACTCTTAGACTGGCTCTAGCTTAAAGGGGTTGTCTCACTACAAGGATCGTTGCTGTTTACAAGAACAAGTCACTTTGCAATATGTGTCCATTAACAGTGTCCTACCTATTCCTAGATATCCCCTCTTGTATGGGATGCATCAGCTCCTCAGGTCGCTATAGCTACAGACCTGTTCAATCTCTCGAGATAGGCTGCGAGTTCTGGTCGCTATAGCTATAGACCTGTTCTATCTCTCCTGATAGGCTGTCAGTGCTGGTCGCTATAGATACAGACCTGTTCTATCTCTCCTGATAGGCTGTCAGCACTGGTCACTTTAGATAAAGAACTGTCCCATCTCTCCTGAGAGGCTGCTAGTGCCGGTCACTATAGCTACAGACCTGTTCTCTCTCTACTGATAGGCTGTCAGTGCTGGTCGCTATAGCTACAGACCTGTTCTCTCTCTCCTAATAGGCTGTCAGTGCTGGTCCGGATAGCTACAGACCTGTTCTCTCTCACCTGATAGGCTGTCAGTGCTGGTCGCTATAGCTACAGACCTGTTCTCTCTCTCCTGATAGGCTGTCAGTGCTGGTCGCTATCGCTACAGACCTGTTCTCTCTCCTAATAGGCTGTCAGTGCTGGTCGTAATAGCTACAGACCTGTTCTCTCTCTCCTGATAGGCTGTCAGGGCTGGTCACTATAGCTACAGACCTGTTCTATCTTTCCTGATAGGCTGTCAGTGCTGGTCACTATAGCTACAGACCTGTTCTCTCTCTCCTAATAGGCTGTCAGTGCTGGTCGTAATAGCTACAGACCTGTTCTCTCTCTCCTGATAGGCTGTCAGGGCTGGTCACTATAGCTACAAACATGGTGTCCTCAGTAGCTCATCACTGTAGGCCAATAGTAGCCAGTAAAAGCCCTTGAATTCAAAAATGAAACAAAGAAAACAGGACTAAGGTCTGATGAATCAATGTAGTGAGACAACCCCTTTAAAGAAGTGATTGATTCAGATGGTGAGATGATAGTTGCCGCTTGGGTCAAGGTACTGTGGGCAAGGTCCCCAGGAAGGGTGGTAACACTGCACCATTAATGCCCTTTAGCAAGGATTCTCACAGCTGAGACCAGAGAACAGGAAAAAGTGAATGAATTCGAGTATAGGCTCACAAGGGCACCACGTCCAAGCTTAAGAAAGGTTAAATCAGTATAAAGTTGGATTGTTAATGTTATTTATTATACTTGTAATAAACTGGTCGCTGTGGCCTTTCCAGCACAATTCTGTTGTTGGGGAAGAGAAGGGTTTGCTGGTCAGGTGATCATATCTGTTATCCCATACTCATGCACTATATTGTACAACAGGCAAGTTGCTGATACAACTCAAACCAATGGTACGCCTGTTCCAATTCGAAAAAAAAGTGCTATGCAATAACAATATGTACAAAGGTGTCCATCTATGTCATGCACATGTAAACTCACCTCTATTGCCGTTCTCTGCAGAACAGGTTTTATACCTTGAGGAATCATGTACACGTTGGCGCTTTTCTGGGGAGGAGGATATGGGAGATCTGTATTTGTATCCGCTGTCTGGAGAGAAGAAAGAGAGAAAAACAACTGAAGTGGAAAAGATCAGAATCATACTGCAGGAATGGGACTAACAATGGGGCCCCTCCTGGTATAGTGTTCAACACCACTGTCCCTAATTTAAGGGCGCCCACTTTCTATCCCCTACCCATTCTATCCATGGAGGGTTTCAAGACTTTCCATTGTATTTTCTTCAGTATGGCTGAAGGGTTGAAGATTTTTGAGGACAACATCACAAATTGATGGAAGCCAATCTGCACTCCGGTCAACCTAACCCATTGGGTTTAATAGCAGACCCATTAGACTTGCATCCATGAAATTTACACCCTTGTCTTGTGTCAGTGTAACCAAAAGTTTGCTAAACTCAGCTTTTTAATATATGCGTGATTCAATGGTGATCCATCCCTCATGAATCCCAAAAGTTCTACAAAGAAGGACATAGGACTCTCCTGGTCCCAATGCTATGGCGCACTACATGTCTATTTCTTTGACATTGTCTACGTTTACTCTCTTGTTTAGTCTCTTTTTTTAATGATGAATTATCCAAGTCATAATGTAATTTATTTTTTCTTATATATTATGAAGCCTATGCATTAACCAATTCAATACTCAAAATTTTATGATGTTAACTACTGCTACAGCCAATATTAGCCAATGGGAAAATTGTCTCTAGAAGTGACAGTCATGGCAACCGAGCAGGTTTGTTATAGTTTCTAGGAACTGCTCCTCTGTCGATGCTCCTCACAAGAAGAAATGTTTTGATGTCTTTACATATTTAGGGCCACATGTATGAACCTGTTTAGGTCTAAAAACTCACTATTTTGCCCATAGGTTACTATGGGCAAAATAGTGAGTTTTAGACCTAAACAGTTTCATACATGCGACCTTTAGTCTAAACATCTTGATGCCCATGAATTGCAATCTAGGGTTTCATGGATATCCCAGAGTATTGCATGATGCCAAGGTGAGGCTGTAATTATCCAAGGCTCTGATATGTGCTATTTAGCCCGTCAACAAAATCCACCATTGGACAAAACTCCATTACTCCATTGTGTTTTATCAAGATAACTTTATGTTATTCTTGGGATGTACTGGAGAGAATTCAATGGGGGTGGGGGGGACTCTGCACCTAGAACATGCTGAGATCTCAAAAATATATACGTGCCACCAATGAATGGATGTTCATAGATAGATATCAACTGACACACACCATAAAAAATAGTTGACCAATTTTAGAATAAAATATATTGCAGATAGTACACACAGGATAGGGACCTCATGAGGGGTATCATCCTGGTATGGTTCACACCACCATAGCCCTTTAATCATGGGACAGAAGGGCTCGACATCCATTTACCCAGTCTATCCAAGGAGGGTTAGTGCACAAAAATGTAAGGACACCCTACATTTAAGGTTGCCAGTTATCTGATGTTGTAGATGACAGGGTTATCAAGCAAAATCACACTGAAGCCATTTAGGACACAAAAAAGCAACATCTATTAGTAAAAGAATCCACAAGCCGATCCTATCGTTATTACACTGTGAGTAAGAAGTTTTGTAGGGGAATGACCTGAATCTTAAAGCAAAGCTTAGTACTTGCCAATGTATCTTCTGACTTGGCCCTGACACATACTGTGCATAGTATTGGTGGAAGCCATTGTGGTGCGTTCCCTACTGAAGACATAGATATATTGGGACCTCTATCAAGAGCTGTGTGATCTGAGAGACTGTAGAGTGCATGAGGGACATATTCAACTCAGACTAGAAAGCCGGTTAAGCTTGCGCGCAACTCTTAATTCTATTCTATGGGAGTACGGCTGAATACAGCACTCCCCTGTACTGGGAACAATATATCACAGAGCTCAGCTTCTCTCCCTCTATCATATTCTGAATATCTCAGATAGGGCAGCATAAACCAACTGATAGGTTTCCTTTAATGAACATCTTTTTCATGCTATGTAGGTAACTGTATCGATATGAGCATGTCACTGTCTCTAACCAGATCATCACACTCATCTTCTGCTGTTGTGACCATTTTGAGGGACTCTTTGGATAGCTTAATGTATCCTCATCCACTGAGAACCAGAAGATGAAAAACAGACTCAATGGATTTTTCACGAGGCCCATCAGGTTATTCCCCTTTCCGACCATCATTAGCCAAACTAAGGTCTATTGGAACCACGTAAGGTTTGCCCAAGCATTATGCCCATCCTAGCACAACGGACCCAGATAAACTAGTTATGCCTTAGGCTCATTCAATTAGGTATCAAGTAGAGGAGGAAGATAAGAGGAGCACAAGGGGTCATATTAGAAGGGTTGTAAGCAAATAGATAGCTATAGAGTACCCAGTCTAGAAGCTTCTCCGTGAAGAACCGAGGAACAAGCAGCTGAGCCATTTCCAAGCAGGATAGAATTGGAAAAAAAGGAAGAGAAGAGTAAATATAAGATTATTGCCACTGCACATACAATCCCATTACTATGACAGCAGTAGAAGCCTGTATGATGTCCAAGGTTTGTACGTATACGAAGGACGTGGGGTGGGTCAACAACCAAGCATATGGCAGAGGTATCAATGTCTTGCTGTTACATAAAGCTTAATTCGTCATATTTTTTCCAATAAAATACTCCACCGGGAAAATACAACCGAGAAATATCTACTAATTGGCCAAAATAAATGAAAAACTTGGCCAAATATATTCAGGTCAAGCGATGGTGATGAGTGACTGCCGGGGGTCATTGAGGACAGTGCCAACTTATGGACCACCTATATCTACAGCACAGAATGCTCCACTTTACAGAAGTTCTGGAGGTGACCTCCTATTAGAGAGAAGAAGCCAGATTTCAGATTTTCAGTTTCTAAAGGACGTTTCATCACATGCAATTTGCTGAGCAGGATGTACAGATGTAGGAGAGCTGGAGTTTTCCTCAAAAGGTGGTAGTACAGGTGAAGTAATGGCCGGAGTGAGCAATCACTGCAGTTGGAGTTGCAAGATGAAGGACAAGCCCCCATGCAGCCTAACAACGAGCTGCCCTCAGCTAGTACCACATGAAATGGGCACACTAAGTGACCTGAACTTAGCAGGTTCACCCAGAAATTTAACAACATATCGCTAATGTACCCTGTTATCTCGAATGATAAACTTGCCTTTGCTAGATCAGTAGACGTTGAAGTCAATGGCTAGAGCTATGAATACACAATGGAACCATTACTTCTCAACTAGATCTAGAGACAACCTTATGTGTATAAAGCCCCAGGCTATCTGCTCTGGAGATGGAAAATGGACCATCATCGCATTCACTTGGTCATGAGTGTTTAATCGGCTAAAGCAGTTTTTTTCAACTCAGACTTAGGATACATCAGAAATAGCTGATAGGTGCAGTCACAACTTCTGGTAGCCACATCTATCTTGAGAATGGGCCCACGATCTTCTCCGTGCAGAACAGAGAGATGACCACACATACGCAACACTCTCCATGTTGTTCTATGGGAGTTGCAAAAGCAGCCAAGCACACTTCCATAGAAGAGAACAGAAGGTGGTGCATGCACACTTACCTCTCCATTCTTTGCAACCAGTAGGATATGGGATAAGTCTTTAATAATACACAGTATCAGACTGGGGTGCATACGCCGCCCCAGTGAAGTTGATTTTAGGGGCCTACAATGGGAGTTGATCCTGCTGGCCCAGCTTACTTCTGATATACATTACTGTACATGCCTCTTAAACTCTGCCTTTTTGCCTCTTCCAGGGATGTAAATGCAGTTTAAAAGCAAATCCAGATCGGACATGCTCAGAGGCCCACCGGGCCACTCCAAGCCTGATAACACCTATCTTAAGGTGGCCATATAATTCTAATAGCTATTCCTCCCAATTTCCAAATTCACAATCACTTTGGATGATCATACATGTGTTCTTGAGAGACAGTACACAATAAGCCCTAGTCAGACCCCTCTGTCTTCTACAAACTCGTATGGCCGCAGCTTACCTCCCGGAAGAACCAACGGATCAGGTATTAATATTCAACTGCACAATCTACCTGTAACCGGACATTATCCATCAAGGTATAGCCAGGGGCAGACTATAAACATAAGCTTAAAATAACCCTCCGGTCTTGTCAAAGTCAACTGATTTAGCCAACTTGGTTCTTATGTATAGAAGACAAGATCCAACACTAGATACAATAGTCCGGTATATGTGGCCCCTGATACCCACAAGGGCCCAATGTTCTGATCTCAAAACTAATCTGACCTTGTAGATGTTGTCGAATCTTAAGACATTCTTTGGATTATCTGGGTAGTTTCAACATGCAACTCTTTCTCATACAGGTGTGCTCATTTGCCCAAGGACTGGTGATTGTCCTATCCTCTTAATATCTTCTAGCATATCTCCATCTTTCTACATAATATAATTCTCCTTCTAGTCACACCCTTAGCTGCAGTCTGTTGTTTCCCTGAAAGATCTCAGATTATGGGGATTTATATCTCACTGCAGCACCTGTCTGTTCAGTGTCTGTACATAGGACATCCCTCTGTTGGGAGATACTGTCCTACCAAGAAACCATGCATGGTTCCACTATGGAAATAAACTGGAAAGAAGCATTTAGGACTGTATCTTCCAGCACTGGACTGCAATAGCCAGCTTTAGATGTAACTGGAGCGCAAGGGATAATTAAAACATACTGAGCATTATATTCATTAAATTATGTCAAAAAGTGAAGCGCTGGTTTAAGGGCTGAGTCTCCTAACAACAAGGCAAGAACAAAACCTAATACTTTGAATCCTAATTTATAAGTGAGGGTCTTATAGGGAAGCCATGCTGCTACATCATCAAGCATTAAGCTGGTTTCATGCCACATGCAGCAATGAATCTCAAGCCAAGTCTTAAAGTGCACCTACCTTTTTCATTACTTTCTATGCTAAAATGATTATATGTTTTTTCTTCCAGGCTTCGGAGCTTTGCTTCTTTAGAGCAGATTGCTCTTCTCTTGTTTCATTGCAAACATACTTGTATAAATGTTGGTTGTTTGTTGCCGCCACTAGGGGGAGCTCTTAATGTGGCTCTCGTACAAGAGCATATTCTATCTAAATAACCCATTTCTATATGCTCTTTTAGGACACTAGTAAATTATAGAAGTGCATCTGTTGTTTGGGAATCCCTTTATGACTCACAGCAAAGCACTACTTGTAAGGGTAGCACAATGGCTCAGTGGTTAGCACAGTGCAGCATGGTGGCTCAGCGGTAAGCACTGTTGCCTTGCAGAACTTGGGACCTGGATACAAATCCCACCAACAACAACACTTGAAAGGAGTTTGTATGTTCTGCCCATGCTTGTTTGGGTTTCCTCTGGTTTCCAATACTCTTCAAAAACATACCGATAGGTTACATAGTTAGTACGGTTGAAAAAAGACAAACGTCTATCAGGTTCAACCAAGAGAGGGATGAGATGTAGATAAAGGGAGCAGGATAGGGACTTTTTAAGCTTTGTCTCTCCTACTGATGAAGACTTTGGGACACAAAAGGAAGATTTAATTATTGATACCAAATTTGCCATCAGACTGGATCCAGGCGCTTTATACAACAACATAAGTGTATTATTTAGACGTAAGTAGCCTTTCCTGAAGCTCTCACCTGTTCCCGCTGAGGTCAGTGCCTGAGGCATCGATTCCACCGACTCACAGTTCTCATGGTGAAGAAGGCTTTTTCTCCTTTATTCTCCAGATGGATAGAGCACCCTCTTTGTTCTTTGAGGGGATTTTACATGAAATAGCTATCACAATACGTGCCATGGGCCCTGCTCTGGGCCATGGACGCACTCGTCTCTCTGACCCCCGGGACTGCCGTTACTCACCTCTCCCCGCTCCTACTTCATTCCAGCTCCCTGTCCCTGGCCGGCACATGCATACCCACTCCCTAGAGTATGCCAACTCTCAGAAACTTAAAGGGCCAGCACATCACTGATTCCAATCACCAGGCGCTGGACCCTTTATTCAGGCACTTCCTGCCAGTGTGTTGGTGTGCATCCTGAGTGCCTTGTTTATTGTTGATTTTTGCTATCTGGATTCCTACCTGTGCATGTGACCTCAACTATCCTCTGCCTCCCGCAACATTACCACAAGTGACCTGACCACATTTTACCTTCCCTTGCCCTGACCTTACGACCTGTCCATGATCCATGTCTCTGCCTGCACCTCCTGTACCACGCTGCACCTTCCCTGTCAACGTGAGCAGCCACATCAGGGGTTGGGACCTGGGAGTCTCCCGCAGCAAAGTTCATCCTGCCTTGTGGTGGGCTCTGGTGCATACCGGAAAGCTCTTTAGGTTCTGCTCCCTGGTGTGCTTCAATAAATCATCTCTCGTGTTGACCAACAGGATCCGCTACCCATCCTGTGACAATAGGTTTTCCCCATACTTTTTGTAGGGGCTATTACTTTACTTACAGACATTGATCTTGTCTCCCCAGAGTCTTTTCACAAGACTAAATAAGTTCAATTCTTTTAACTTCTTCTTATAACTAAGATGCTCCATTCCCTTATTAGTTTGGTTGCTCGTTTTTGTGAAAAACCCAAGAGAAACAAATCACAGTTTCTCATAGTGATACCAGGGAAGATTCAATATGGTCCTTTAAGATGAATATAAACAGTATACCTATGTAAATTAATTGACCCCTAGTGGAGGCGACTGGCAGCCAAAATGTAGACAAGCATGTGTGCGAGCGACTAAGGGTAATAGTGCCTCTGTTATAGTCTGACCAGGAACATTAGACATAGACCCCAAAAATTGATGCAGTTGGCTTCCTACAGCCGTCAGGGTGAAATCATAGACTTTAACTGGATTAATAACTCACTGCGTTGCAATGTATTGGGCTCTCCTGGATTTGATATATGGCACCTAAGGGTTTAGCTTGTATGAGAATTTCAGTTACTACAGGTAAGAGAAATAACTCTTGGGGTAAACAGCAGAATTAGGTTCCAAAGTACGAGGCATATAATGGTCCACTCTATTAATGTACCAAAGCACAAGGATCTTACCTCTCCAAGAACACCAGAGATTTCTCCCTGTAAAAATAGAGCAAGATCAACACTTACAAGACGAAACTCCATCGTAAATAACATGTCGCGCCTAACTTTGTGCAGTAAATCAAGAGAAGAACTGAGGTGCATGACAGCTCTACCACCGGAGAAGTCATGGAGGGATGGGGAGGACTCATGAGCACCACTGACTGAAGTCCTGCAGGACCATGTTCAGCTCTACATAATGGGTGTAATCAGGCTCAGCCCACACGGGAGCAAGGAAAACCTTGGGTGAGCCCCTGGGTTGAGTGGGCCTTTGGACTGGGTGAGCCTGTGGACATTGTAGTCCCCGGGGTAAGGTGGGCCCTTGAAAATAGCAGGCCTGGGGTTGCATGAGGCATGTGGTGGGTTGGGTCTTTTTCTCCCTGGGGATTCAGATGGAAAAGACCCTCTGGCGGCCCAGGACCCTCCTCTTAAAGGTGATCAATCACACCCCTCCTCCTGCCTATACATTGCTGCTCTTAACCCCTTCCTAGCCTTAATATAGAAAAATATTCAGCACTCATGTAGTGAGGATGGTGCCTGAGGAATGGATATTGCAATCCAAGTAACATACAGTATCTCACAAAAGTCAGTACACCCCTCACATTTGTGTAAAGATTATATTATATCTTCTCATGGGACAACACGAAACTGACACTGTGAACAATGTAAATACTCAATGCACGCTTGTTTTAACAGTGTACTGAAAAATTTGGGGTGTCCCAAAATAAATCAACAGAAGTTTAATGGGTAAAACGCTTGCAACAAAAGGATGCACTCCTAAGTGACAACAAAAATGGTCACCCCCAAGTGCAAAAAAAATTAGTACAACCCCTAATTTACAAACCCCCCCAAAAATGAGTCACCCCCAAGTGACAAAAAAAGTGGTACAACCCCCAATGACAACAAAAATGAGTACACCCTAAGTGACAACAAAAGTGAGTACAACCCCTCAGTGACAACAAAAGTGAGCACACCCCCGCATCCTCAACCACCTAATACAAAGAAGGTGAGGTACACCCCAAGTGAAAACAGAAAGTGAGTAACACCCCTAAGTGACAACAAAGTGAGCACACCCCTAAGTGACAACAAAAGTGAGTACAACCCCTCAGTGACAACAAAAGTGAGTACAATCCTAAGTGACAACAAAAGTGAGTACACCCCTAAGTGACAACAAAAGTGAGTACAACCCCTAAGTGACAACAAAAGTGAGTACACTCCTAAGTGACAACAAAAGTGAGTATACCCCTGAGTACAACCCCTCAGTGACAACAAAAGTGAGTACACTCCTAAGTGACAACAAAAGTGAGTACACTCCTAAGTGACAACAAAAGTGAGTACAACCCCTCAGTGACAACAAAAGTGAGCACACCCCTAAGTGACAAAGAAGGTGAGTACACCCCTAAGTGAAAACAAAAGTGAGTACACCCCTAAGTGACAACAAAAGTGAGTACACCCCTAAGTGACAACAAAAGTGAGTACAACCCCTCAGTGACAACAAAAGTGAGTACACTCCTAAGTGACAACAAAAGTGAGTACAACCCCTCAGTGACAACAAAAGTGAGTAAACAACCCCTCAGTGACAACAAAAGTGAGTACACTCCTAAGTGACAACAAAAGTGAGTATACCCCTGAGTACAACCCCTCAGTGACAACAAAAGTGAGTACACTCCTAAGTGACAACAAAAGTGAGTACACCCCTCCAGTGACAAAAAAAGTGTGTACAAACACCTCAGCTGACAACAAAAGTGAGTACACTCCTAATGACAACAAAGTAAGTAAAACCCCTAAGTGACAACAAAAGTGAGTACACCCCTAAGTGACAACAAAGTGAGCACTACCCCTAAGGCAAAGCATGTGAGTACACCCCTAAGTGGAAACAAAAGTGAGCACACTCCTAAGTGACAACAAAAGTGAGTACACCCCTAATTGACAACAAAAGTGAGTACAACCCCTCAGTGACAACAAAAGTGAGTACACTCCTAAGTGACAACAAAAGTAAGTAAACCCCTAAGTGACAACAAAGTGAGTACAACCCCTCATGACAACAAAAGTGAGTACAACCTTAAGTGACAACAAAAGGAGCACCCCCTAATGACAAAGAAGGTGAGTACACCCCTAAGTGTAAACAAAAGTGAGTACTCCCCTAATGTAACAAACAAAAGTGAGTACAACCCTCAGTTAACAACAAAAGTGAAGTACAACTCCTCAGTTACAAGAAAAAGGTGAGTACACTCCCTAAAGTGACAACAAAAGTGAGTACACCCCTAAGTGACAAGAAGGTGATACACCCTAAGTGGAAACAAAAGTGGACACCCCCCTAAGTGACAAAGAAAGAGGTGAGTACACCCCTAAGTGAAAACAAAAGTAGTAGCACCCCAAATAGACAACAAAAGTGTGAGTAGACAGACCCACTCAGTTACAACAAAAGTGAGCACACCCCTAAGTGACAACAAAAGTGAGTACAACCCCTAAGTGACAACAAACATGAGTACACTCCTAAGTGACAACAAAAGTGAGTACAACCCCTCAGTGACAACAAAAGTGAGTACACTCCTAAGTGACAACAAAAGTGAGTACAACCCCTCAGTGACAACAAAAGTGAGTACAACCCCTCAGTGACAACAAAAGTGAGTACAACCCCTAAGTAACAACAAAAGTGAGTACAACCCCTCAGTTACAACAAAAGTGAGTACAACCCCTCAGTGAAAACAACAAATTGATACACTTCCTAAGTTAAACCAAAGAGAGTACACCCCTAAGTGACAAAGAAGGTGAGTACACCCCTAAGTGAAAACAAAAGTGAGCACACCCCTAAGTGACAAAGAAGGTGAGTACACCCCTAAGTGAAAACAAAAGTGAGTACAGGACCCCCAAAGTTGAGACAACAAAAGTGAGTACAACCCCACAAGATACAACAAAAGTTAGCACACCCCTAAGGTGACAACAAAAGTGATACAACCCCTCTAGTGGACAACAAACATGAGTACACTCCTAAGTGACTACAAAATTGAGTACAACCCCCTCAGTTCGCCGCCAACAAAAGTGATACACTCCTAAGTGACAACGAAAAGTGAGTACAACCCCTCAGAGACAACAAAAGTGATACAACCCCTCAGTGACAACAAAAGTGAGTACAACTCTTAAGTGAACAACAAAAAGTAGTACACCCCAAACTGACTAACAAAGTAGAGTACAACCCTCAGGTGACAACAAAAGTGAGTACACTCCTAAGTGACAAACAAAAGTGAGTACACCCCTAAGTACAACAAAAGTTAGCACGACACCTGAAGTGACAAAGGAGGTGAGTACACCCCTAAGTGAAAACAAAGTTGAGTACACCCCTAAGTCACAACAAAATGAGTACACCCCTAAGTGACAACAAAGTGATACAACCCCTCAGTGACAACAGAAAGTGGAGTACACTCCTAAGTGACTACAAAAGTAAGTAAACCCTAAGTACAACAAAAGTGAGTACAACCCGTCAGTGACAACGAAAGTGAGTACATCCTAAGTGGTCAACAAAAGTGATTAAAGGTCCCCAAAGTGACAACAAAGTGGGGGCTGAGTACAACCCCTCAGTGACAACAAAAGTAGAGAACCATCGCGTGCACCCCTAAGTGACAGCAAAAGTGAGTACACCCCTAAGTGACAATGAAAGTGAGTACACACCAAAGTGAAAATGGACAACTTGTGCCCAATTTGCCATTTGCCCTCCACAGTGTCAGGTGAATTGTTAGTGTTACAACAACTGAATGGGAGCAGGTGTGGTTAAATTTGGACATTATTCGCTCTCACTACTCTCTCAACCTGGTCAATGAAACTTCAACATGGCCCTCATGGCAAAGAACCGCCTAAGGATCTGAAAAAAAAACTCTTCGTGTTTCCAATGAAAGGTGTATAATACAAGTTTCCAAGTTCTCAAAGAAGTCCACGGTTCTCAAGATGCGATTAAACAGAATTATATTTCATACTCCAAGAAGCAGAGTCCATATATCATTAGTAAATCCAATTCTACGAACATGTATGAAAAGTGTCTAGGTCTAAAACTCTTTGTTGCCCTTTGCAGCAATCAGGAGGCTAGCCCCTTTCATTTTCCAGAAGCACTATTGAATAGAAAGGTGGCGCTCTGATCGGTTGCTATGGGCAACAAAGATGGTTTTAGACCGAGACAGTTTTCATACATGTGGCCCGTATTGCAGATATATGAATTTGAAGCAGAGTTGTGACTTAGCGTTGTTGTGACATTTCAGTTTTTAATGGAAAACTTTAGTCCTACTGGTCACATATAGAAATATATAGGACATGGTATTTAGGGAAATGAGAAGGATGTGATGGGACCGTGCAGCCAGGGGAGATCTTGTTAATGCTGCTGGTTGTGAATGGTGTGAGTGGTGGTAAATCCAGTTCTCAGGCGCACTGCACTTTATAGAGACAAAGATGAAGTGCCGACACCTCCTCTCTACAGAGTACAGTGCGCTTCTGGTTCCCACTAAACCATCAATGCATGCAGTGTCGACACCTCCTCCCTACCTTTACAAAGCACAGTCCACTTCTGATAACTGATTTACCACCAATGCATACAGTGCTGTCCACCACTAGCACCCCTAGCAAGATCTCTTCTGGCTGGATGATTCCACTGCATCCATTGAATCTCCCTATGTACCATGCCCTACACCTTTCTATAGGGGCCCAGTGCGACTAAGGTTTTCATTTAAAAACTGAAGTGTCACAACAACGCCAAGTCACAACCCTACTTCAAATTCATATATCTGCAATACGTTCATAGAATTGGATTTACCAATGACATGTGGACTTCTTGGGAGTATAAAAATACAATCCTTTTTAAACGAACCTTCTTAACCTTATACACCAACCACTTTGCGCTATACTACTCCCCCTGGCAAGCGCCCATCCAGCACACATGTGGATACTCTCCAAGGAGCTTCCTGTCCAGTGCAAAAGTTTCAGACCGTTGAGGAAAAAAAATGCTGTAAAGTAAGAATGCTTCCAGAAATAGAAGTGTTAAAAATGTATTTTTATCAATTAACAATACAAAGTGAATGAACAAAAAAGTCATCTAAGTCAGGACATTATTTGGTGTGACCGCCCCATGGAGTCTAGGAAGTAGAAATGTGGCGCCACAGAGCCCTGATCTCATCATCATCCAGTCTATCTGAGATTACATGAAGAGACAGAAGGGTCTGAGCATCTACAAAATATCCACAGGAGCAGTGTTGGACTGGGTTGCTTAGGGCTCACCAGTAGAGTTGATTCTTGAGACCCACCAGTGGAGTTGGTTCTTGGGGCCCACCAGAGGAGTTGATTCTTGAGACCCACCAGTGGAGTTGATTCACGGGGTCCACCAGTGGAGTTGATTCTTGGGGCCCACCGGTGGAGTTGATTCTTGGGGCCCACCAGTGGAGTTGATTCTTGCGACCCACCAGTGGAGTTGATTCTTGGGGCCCACCAGTGTTGTTGATTCTTGGGGCTCACCAGTGGAGTTGATTCTCGGGGTCCACCAGTGGAGTTGATTCTTGGGGCCACCAGTAGAGTTGATTCTTGGGGGCCACCAGTGGAATTGATTCACGGGGTCCACCAGTAGAGTTGATTCTTGGGCCCACCGGTGGTAGTTGATTCTTGGGTCCCACCAATGGAGATGATTCTTGAGGCCCACCAGTGGAGTTGATTCTTGGACCCACCAGTAGAGTTGATTCTCGGGGTCCACCAGTGGAGTTGAGTCTTGCCATCCACCCGTGGAGTTGATTCCTGGGAACCACCTGTGGAGTTGATTCCTGGGAACCACCTGTGGAGTTGATTCGTGGGGTCCACCAGTGGAGTTGATTCTTGAGACCCACCAATGGAGTTGATTCTCGGGGTCCACCAGTGGAGTTGATTCTTGGGGCCCACCGGTGGAGTTGATTCTTGGGGCCCACCAGTGGAGTTGATTCTTGAGACCCAGCAGTGGAGTTGATTCTTGTGGCCCACCAGTGTTGTTGATTCTTGGGGCTCACCAGTGGAGTTGATTCTCGGGGTCCACCAGTGGAGTTGATTCTTGGGGCCACCAGTAGAGTTGATTCTTGGGGGCCACCAGTGGAATTGATTCAAGGGGACCCCCAGTGGAGTTGCTTCTTGGGGCCCACCGGTGGAGTTTATTCTTGGGGCCCACCAGTGGTTGATTCTTGAGACCCACCAGTGGAGTTGATTCTTGGAGCCCACCAGTGGAGTTGATTCTTGGGCCCACCAGTAGAGTTGATTCTTGGAGCCCACCAGTGGAGTTGATTCTTGGGGCCCACCAGTGGAGTTGAATCTTGGGGCCCACCAATGGAGATTATTCTTGGGGCCCACCAGTGGGGTTGATTCTTGAGACCCACCAATGGAGTTGATTCTCGGGGTCCACCAGTGGAGTTGATTCTTGGGGCCACCAGTAGAGTTGATTCTTGGGGCCCACCAGTGGAGTTGATTCTCGGGGTCCACCAGTGGAGTTGATTCTTGGGGCCCACCGGTGGAGTTGATTCTTGTGGCCCACCAGTGGAGTTGATTCTTGAGACCCACCAGTGAAATTGTTTCTTGGTGCCCACCAGTAGAGTTTATTCTCGCAGCCCACCAGTTTAATTTCATTTTGGGGCCCACCAATGGAGTTGATTCTGGAAACACACCCTATAGATACTCTACATGGATCTTATACTCTGCTTTTTTGGCCTGTCTGCCTCTAGAAAAGGATGTGTATGCAGTTTAAAAGGAATCCCAGGTCTGCCATACTAATGGGCCCACCAGAAGTTACCCTTGTACTCCTGTGAGACAGTCCGAACCTGCACCAAAGATCTGGGCTCAGCACTCTGAGATGTTTGAAACAACTTCATAACTGTGTACAAGTATCTAGAAGACTAGAAGGGCGATCACACCAAATACTGATTGGATTTAGATTTCTCTTGTGCTCATTTACTTTGTATTTTGTTAAGTGACAAAAATAAATGATTAATACATCTACACTTTGAAACATTTTTCCATACCGGCCTAAAACTTTTGCATGTGGCCAGTAAAAGCCAGAATGGACCCGAGCTCTGAATCCTTTGTCCTCGCCTGTGAGATAAATTCCCACAATACTAACACAATTATGCTTTTAATTTTTCTAAATACCACTATGATATGTATTAATATTAAACACAGGCATACATATACAATAATGCATTTTCTTATGACATACCTCGAGTCCAGGGATGTGGTGCAGAGCGGGCTATGAGAGATAAAAGAAGTTCCATAAAATATTCCTCCATACAGTTCGAAAGCTTGTTCTTTATTGAGCAGTAGGTTGTATATGATTATATAGATGTATCTTACGATAGGTATAGATAAGCATTATGGAGATGTATCCAATGATATATACAGGGTGAGTTAAAAGTCTCATAGCTGTGAATCATAGGGAATGTTTCCAATTGTTGTTGTACCTTTCTGTGTTGATAACATTTAAAACCACAAAAGATATTGTAAATCTTATTGTGGGAAATGACTTCTGAGACAATTCTGATCTTCTCTGATCTGCTCCATGATCACCTTCCAATTGGAAAAACTAGCACTTGAACCAATATGGCGGCTTTTAAGATGGCGGCCATGTTATGGACATAGCCTAAAACATAGGTCCCCTCACCCAATACTTGTTGGGTAGTCACATATGTCATTTCCCTTTTATTTCTGAAAGAAAAGGGTGTTCTGGGACTTTTGATTCACCCTGTGCAAGCATTCTGCTGATACCATGATTGGCAGTTCAATGAACACAATGAGGCCATCTTGATAGGATATGATATTAATGTGATAGGTCCGGGTCCCAGCTCTGGCTTTCCAGTTCTCAGATCTCCCATTGAAATAATTTTAAATGGAGAGTTTTTAGGGCTCGTACTCCCCGAGATGGGATCCGCACTTATCACTTATCCTATTGATATGCTATCAATCTCTATGGTAGGACAACCCCTTTAACACTGCTGTTCTCTCTCCTAGGTACCATTTACATCACATTTTTGGCCTCCATCGTTAGAATATTCATCCATCAGGATAGCTTGAAAAAGACATCCCATTTATATTGTGGCAGATAGAGGGCTATAGGGAAAACATGAACTTGCTTGATTTGCCTTATTTTCAGATCATATTTGTGCTACTGTATGTGCCAGAAAAAAATAAGAGTAGTCTCTCAACATATATGACCTTTGGCTCTGCTTTGGCCTCACCACAGTGTACTTCAGACTAACTTAGCCCTACAAACACCACCGACGGAGACCGAAAATGTGATCCGTTGTTTTGTCTATTGCCTACAAGCCCTATACCTCATGTGCAACACCATGTTAGGGCCCATACAACCAATGTTGCACAGGGCTTCAATAGAAGCCTATAAACTAGGAATTTAACAGAAGAAAGATGGTGCCAAGTTCTACTGCGTGCTGCATTTTGGAACAATAATGGCACAATATGCAGACTGTACTAGAGCAGAGGGAATTTTGGTAAGTTAAAACATACATCAAAAATCATTATTATTGATACTATATATTATTATTATTAAAGGACACTGAATAGTAAGCACCCACAGAAGTCACATTCTCACCTACAAAAAAACAGCTTCATGCTCATCCACAGAAGATCACATTATTCGCATTAACAAGTTCAGTCTCTTTATGTTCACAGTATTCATCCACAGCAGATCAGCCATAGTCTCATCCACAGAAGATCAACTATATGCTCATGTAACGAAGGTCAGTCATTGTCCCATCCACAGAAGATCAGCCATATTCTCATCCACAGAAGATCAGCCATAGTCTCATCCACAGAAGACCAGCCATATTCTCATATAATGAAGGTCAGTCATAGTTTCATCCATAGAAGACCAGCCACAGTCTCATCCACAGAAGATGAGCCATAGTCTCATCCACAGAAGACCAACCATATGCTCATGTAATGAAGGTCAGTCATAGTCTTATCCATAGCAGACCTGTCATAAGCTCATCCACAGAAGATCAACCATATTCTCATCCACAGAAAATCAGCCATATTCTCATCCACAGAAAATCAACGATATTTTCATCCACAGAAGATCAGCCATATTCTCATGTAACGAAGATCAGCCATAGTCTTATCCACAGAAGACCAGCCATATTCTCATATAATGAAGGTCAATCATAGTCTCATCCATAGAAGACCAACCATAGTCTCATCCACAGAAGACCAGCCATATTCTCATACACAGAAGATCAGCCATATTCTCATCCACAGAAGACCAGCCATTTTCTCATGTAACAAAGGTCAGTCATAGTCTCATCCATAGAAGACCAGCCACAGTCTCATCCACAGAAGAGCAGCCATAGTCTCATCCACAGAAGATCAGCCATAGTCTCATCCACAGAAGACCAGCCATATTCTCATATAATGAAGGTCAATCATAGTCTCATCCATAGAAGACCAGCCATAGTCTCATCCACAGAAGACCAGCCATATTCTCATCCACAGAAGATCAGCCATATTCTCATATAAACAAGACAAACTATATCTTCACCCACAGAAGACCAGTCACATTCTCATCACAAGAAGAGATAGCCATATTCTCATCCAGAAGATCAGCCATATTATCAATAAAAAAGCCCAAACTAATTTTCACCCACAAAGACCAGCCCACTTCTCATCCACAGAAGATAAGCCAATTCTCTCCAAGAAGACGCCAATTATCATATAAACAAGAAAAACTATTCTTCCCCACAAAACCATCAATTCTCATTCACAAACCCCCACCACATTCCATTAATGAAGGAGGAAATGTTACATAGTTCAAAGCACCACAGATATTTTGCCTACAGAAGATATAGAACATTTTCTTTCAGTGGAATAGTAATATTATCTGGAGATGGAAGAAGCTTGTGACCTTTGTCGCTGACCACTGATACATCCATAGTAGCAGCACAACGTTAATCCTGTCACTTGTGGTTCTCTCTCTGGTCACTATGATTAGAGAACGCAGTAAATAATCTCAGAACTCCAATCTCGTTTCATGATACAACACATGTAACGAATATTTTTTGTGCGTGTTGCAGGAAATGTTTCTCCTCATCAATAACCGTGCTGCACCCCCCAGACGTGAACACATCAGATCTTATGACTTAATGATGATGTAAGAGGCAATGTCTTCCATCAACAGTCATACTCAGTATTGCTCTAGACTGCAGGATGTTGTTTTTATATATAAAATATGTATTTTCATATAATTTCCAATAATGTTCTATTTTCTATGTCTTCGTTCGCCTACCCTACACTTTCCTCGCTATATTTTGCAGCCAGTAGACCAGTGAAAGCAGCCAATGTCAATACGCTTTAATAACCAGCTGGCAGGAAGGCTCTAGACACTGGGCAACCTCTCCGTCTCTTAGGATTTCGAATGTGTGAACCTACAGCAAAGCAATATCCTCCGACCTGGACAAGTAGAATCTCAAACAGACGTATTCTGAGAACTACCAAGTATTTGAAGGCTGGTGTTCACTTCATGGCTCTACTTTCCAAACACGAGAGCCCCCATGACCACAATGGCATCTGGACTCAAATCACTGGTTGAAAAATTCATTTTGACATATTTACCTTCTCTCTTTGGATGAGCTCGAAAGCTGCCAGCATTTCTCCGGTGTTCTTCTCTCCAAGCATGATTGGATACCAGGACAGCCTTGGAGAACGTTCCAGGCTAGGTTTACAAATGCAACGTCCCATGTATTCATCAGCGCCCTACATAAGAGGACATTAGGAAATAAAATCAAGCATTTATCATGACCTCATCCTAGATATGGTGTCAAAATATTACGTTTTCCATCCTCAGTTGTTCATAGACATGGATAAAAGTCTATTGGCCAAATTGCAGGGGTTTTTTTTACAATTTTTGTTGGTTTCTATACAGCATGAGTCAAAAGTCCTAGGAGACCTTTTTATTTCAGAAATGAATGGTAAAATGACATACCTGAATACCCCATCAAGTCATGGGTGAGGTGGCCTATCTTATAGGCTATTTCCAAAACATGGCCACCATCTTGATCCAACATATTGGATCAATCACAAGTTTTTGCAATGGGAAGGTGTACATTGTAGCAGATCAAAGAAGACCAGAATTGTCTCAGGAACCAATCAGATATCTCTGAGGGTTCAAAAGTGATTAACACAGAAGGTTGTATCAACAACAACTATTTGACTTGTTCAATGTGTCGTCCCTGGTACTGAACATAGAGCTGAAGGCGATGGATCCAATTGTTATGAACTTCATTATGAGAACTTTCTGTTTTGGTAACTTTCGAGATATCTGATGGCGGCAATCAATCTCTGAGATAATTTTGGCCTTCTTTGATCTGCTACATGACCACCTTCCGACTGGAAAAACTTTCAAATGGTGACCATTTTCCGGACATAGCCTAAAAGATAGGCCCCACCACCCATTATTTGCTGTGTGATTCAGATAATTTTCCCTTCTGTTTCTGAAATATAAGCGGGTCCTGGGGGCCTTGACGCACCCTATAGTTTGTTCTTTACCATTTGGGACAATGACAAGAATTTTTATTAACAATAAAAAGCAATTTTTTGATGGAAGGCCAACTTTTGGGTCAACACATTGCTATATGTTGTCAAATATTAACTTTAATAGACGTACATATGGAGCAAACCTAAACATGACAGAAAACGCCCCATGACATCACGGCACAGAATGTTTTCTTAACTTTCTCACTGCTTTTCAATACCTTTTGTTTAGAGATAAGACCAGATAACATGAAAAGCAAGGATTTCACAGTCAAGACTGATGTTTTTAGTAATGTTCATAAAATGAACAATGGTCAGAAGACTTTCTCCTTAAAGGGTAGGAAAAGGTAAATGAAGACCATTAACAAATACATTGTTGCTCTGATTTTTCTTTGTTCAGATCACCTCTCCCTGCTCTCACACTTATTTGATTGCTCCAAACTGTCGTCCGACCATAGTGAGTCACTCCCTGCTGAGCCTTATCTCTAGCACATCTCTCACATCCGCTCATTCCTCAACTATGACACTACAAAAATGCTGGTCCATGCCCTTGTCATCTCCCGCCTAGACTACTGCAACATCTTCTCTGTCGGCTCCCAGCTAGCACCCTCGCTCCCTCCAATCCATCCTTAACTCTGCTGCCATCTCGTTTTCCAGCTCTCTCCTCGCTACTCCTCTGCCTCTCCCTCTGCCAATCCCTTCACTGGCTTCCCATTGCCCAACGAATTCATTTCAAGCTACTAACCTGACCTACAAGGCTCTCCATGAACCTCTCCCTCATACATCTCTGCCCTAAAATTTTCCAAAATATCTCCCCCCACGCACTCTCCGCTCCTCACAGGGCCCCTTTTCCTCTGCTCTCCCCTTATCAGCTCCTCACACAACCGTCTCCAAGACTTCTCCCGTGCTTCACCCACACTCTGGAACTCACTGCCCCAACACATCAGACTCTCCTCCACTTTCATCAGCTTCAAAAGCAACCTGAAAACCCATTTCTTCAGGCTTGCCTATAACCTTCACTAATCTTGTCACTACTTCCTCCACAAACATGTCTGCCCCTCACCTCCTGTCTCTTTCCCCCTCCTTGTAGATTGTAAGCCCTCGCGGGAGGGACCTCTCTCCTCTGTCGTGCCAATTGTCATTATCCCTTATCACTGTACTCGTTTGACTTATGTAATGTATGTAACCCCCTCGAATGTACAGCGCCCTGGAATCAATGGCGCTTTAAAATAAATAATAATAATAATAGCACAGGAGCTTATTTACCTAAGTTAATGACAAGTTTTAACCCTTAAGACTTCTGTAGCTTTGTGCACTAGAGATTAAAAACCTCCTGCACTCATGTCACTGTAACAGGAAAAGCAAAGAAAATCAGAGATAATATGTTAATCACTGCTGTAGAACCACCCACAGCCTGACCAGTGAGTGTGAATCTGAAGCTTCCTGTAGCTCTGTGAAACAGCATGGTGAGAAAACCTCTATAAGTCTATGTCCAGCTTTATCATAGGTTAACAATTCAGTCACTCACGTAGGTGTCATGATCGTAAATTTCCACCACAATCCTAGGTGGAACTTCAGCCACAATAGCAGGGTCCCCAAAAATTTCGATTTCGTGGAAGATGAGGGTCTGGTCCCAGGTTGGATTTAAAGTGCTTTTCACAACCACTGTCTTTTGGCATTGGTGCAGGAAAGATACAATGGCGTATGGGTCTATGATGGCGACAGAAAATATCATGTTACTGACTTATTATACAATTGTTACAATAAAATTTTAGCATTTTATTAATCACGCTGGGCACTGGAATTAATCACATGATAAACTCTTTTTTTTTTAAGTTTTTATACTAATACACATATAATATAATATATATAATATCACAAATATAATAGAATTTTTTCCTTTACATTTTTATTATGGTAATTATGTTTATATTTCTTTATTTTTTTAACTTTATTTGATTCTAAAATTTCACAAATATTTCTAAAAAAATTTTTTCACAACTCTTGAAACCGCTGAAAATCCGACTGTTTTGCAAGACCATACAAAAAAACACCTATAGTCTACACAGGTTGGGGGTTTTTTCTGCATGTTTTGGTCGCAGGTTTTAGGAACTTGTAAAAACTTGTTTGTGTTTTGCCATCAGTTTTCCATACATTCAATTGTACAAGCCGACGGCAAAAAAAACTAAAATTGACCATGATTTTTGCTAAAACAGCGACAAAAAACGCGGTAGTGCATAGGACAAAAAAAAAATCGGCTTTCCAACGATTTTTGTCCTATGCGGTGTGTTTGTAGTCTAACCCTAAATCAGGTCCTAATCCCAACTGTAACCACAATCCTAAATTGTAAATTGGGTAGGGGTTTTCAACTGGTCTTCAATGTTAAACTTGCCGATCCCCATCGCCTTCGATCCCCGTTGCCTCTAGTAGCTGTCATTCTCATGAGTGTCACAATGGGAACTATAGACAGATGGTGGATCCACAGGTCAACGCAAGAATTTTTGTAACCTACGCCGAGAAATAGAGTCTAAGGGGCCTCCTGGTCTTCACCAGAGCCCATTGCAAGACCAGACAAATTTGGAACCCCCAGGTCGCTATTCCCAACATAGGTCCTAACAGTGACAGCTGATGGACTGTAAACATAGTACAGGAGGACAGAGCAATAAGGTGGTCCGGGCACTAGCAACAAGGTCAGGGCAGGCAGCGTACATGCGAGGTCAGGAATGTAGCAGAAGGTCGGAGGCAGGAAATCAGGCAGAAGTGTAACGCGCAGAGATGGCAGAACTAGAGATGAGCGACTTCGCCGAACTCGGTTCGGGGACTTCGCCAATTTCCCGACAAAATCCGTTTAGTTCTGAATTACTTCTGGATGAATCGCGTTAAAAAGCAGCTATTTCCAGGCTGCACAGAGCCTGCAGGGTGCTGTAGAACATTGTGCCATGCTTAAATATGCAGAGGGAGCTTGGTTTGGTCTTCATACAATGTTGTGTTTTAGTATGACACGCACATGACTGCCGCCGCTCTTAGGATCGGTTCACTATAAAATTCCCTGGGCACTTATGGGGGAAAAACTGACCAAAAAACTGAAGGGGGAATATAGCCTGACAAGGTAACGTCAGCGGCAGCTGGAAAGAAATGAGCTGAGGGCTAAGATCCTACGATAGCGTCAAAGAACACAGTAGTAGATTACCAGAGCCGCCACAGATCGCAGCAAAAGTAAGGGGACTCACAGCAGGAGATCACCCTGCGAGGCCACAGCATCCGGTATCATCTACCGGCCATGTGTTGACCAACAACTAGGTCATACACTTTCTCCCAGATGACAAATCTGACAAACCCCACCAAGAGTCGGTGGGTGTGTCAGACACAACCTAGTTGGCATGGCCCGGGAGGGGTGAGGGGTTCTCACCTGTCCTCAACCCACCTCCTGTCCCATTCCTTCCCCAAGCCGAAAACAACTATGTGCTGTGGCCTCTGCGCCACTATACAGTGAGGACCAATATTGAGGACATTGGGCAGCAAAGAGGGGGGGAAAAACATCCGCTGCTTCTTGCAGAATCGGCAAAAAGTGATGAGGAGAGTCGCAATGGGGGTTATGTTTGATAGTGGTCGGGACTTTGTACAGCGACACCCCCGTTGAGGGGCGGCGGTGACAGGAAAACACTAATCAATGTAGCCGATCGCATTTGGGGAGCCGGGTGAAGAAAAGCAAGGCTGGGTCAAGGTAATTCTGGTGCCCTAGTTAAACAAGGCATAAAGTGCCCCAAACATGAAATATTCAAGTCCACTCCAAAGCCTCCTTTGCCCCTTTTCTGCCTGGTATGAAGTGGCGCTCTACGCGGTTCACCTCCCCTCGACAACTCATTGCCCCGGCCCTGGAAGCATTCCATTTTCTCTACATTAAGTTTTAGGAACGGGAGGAAGAAGGAGGATTTGGACCACAGACACTGGGATCTTGGACAGTAGAGAGTTAATTTTCGGGGCCCGGGAGAGATGTAAAGTGGGGTGTCATCAGCATACTGGTGGTTTTGAAAGCCATGTGAGGCTATCAGCTGACCCAGACCAACAGTGTACAAGGGTTCATCATTATCATTGGGAGAAGAGAGCGGGCAGCTTGCCTGTCAGGCAGTGGCGCAGCCTTAAAGTCGTAGTGTGGCCGGGAGTCAGCAGGGGGGCACATGCGGGGTTGGGGACCAAACGGCCACGTTTTAGACCACATACTTTGCAGGTCCCAGAAAGAGCGGCACAGGGCTAAACCGGGTCAGCGGCGGTAACAGTCAGTCAGTGCAGCGCTTTGGTGGTAAAATCACCTACTCGGCGGTGTGCCAGTTTTTTGACGAGATACCAGAGGAGGCAAACATGGCTATATGTCGAATCTGAGGGCAGAAAGTAAAGCGTGACCAGGAACCTAACTTTGGCACCACGGCCCCACATCGACATCATGCAGTGTCACCAATACGTGTTTCAGATGGGTGGTCCATCCTGTCCCAACAGCAGCAGCACCCAGTGGCACGCCTCCCATTTCAGGCAGTCAAGGCTTCACCATCTCTGCCGAAGACAACTCGATGTCTATTACATCATCTACCGGTCCAGATACTCCTGCTCCTCGGCACTCATGGTGCCAACAGTCGTTCACCAAGACGATTGCCAAGAAACAGCAGTATGCGTCTAGCCATCCAAAAGTGCAGAAGCTGACTTTGCTCCTGTCCAAGTTGGTGGTACTGCAGTCCCTCCCTTTTCAAGTGGTGGACCCCTGCACCATTCAAAAAACTGGCCAGGAAACTTGGCATTCACTTCTGCCATGTAATCGAACGGGTAGTGGCTCCTCTGGACCACCGCAAGTGGTGGCAACGGCATGCCAGGGAGCGGGGTCTAAGTAGGTCCCGGTTTTCACCAGAGCCTCCGCAAGGCAGGATGGACTTTCTGCGGCAGGAGTCCTACCAGGTCGCTATCCCTGGCGCGACTAGCTTGCGGTCGCAGCCAAGGCGCAGTGAGGTACCGAATCGTAAGACGAAACTCGTAGTCAAAGGTCAGGGCCCAAAAGTCAGGGCAGGGGGCGGAGATTCGAGGTCAGGTAAAAGTAGCAAAAGTCGGGGAACGGCAACAGACTGATGAACGGGGAAATTGATGAACAGGAATAAATATATTAACAGGGGGAAATTATTGAACAGGAATAAATATATTAACAGGGGGAAATTATTGAACAGGGGAAATTGATGAACAGGAATAAATAGATTAACAAGGGGAAATTATGAACAGGGGGAGATTGATGAACAGAAAAGCCATTAACGATTTTTGATGATCCAAGTGGACAGGAGTATTCCCCTGGGCGAATGAAGTCACACACGGAGGAAAAGCTCCAGGCATGCAAGTTGTCATCATTTGTGGCTTTCTCCGCGACAACTGAAAAATTTGAACCATTGTGACAGACGATGGGAAAAAACTGGTGGGCCGCGCTGCATAGGGGGAGGGCTGAAACCATTCTCCCTGCATGGCATTAAAATGTTCTATCTGGTTGTTCAAGTCTTATACCCATCGCAAGACATTCTAAAAATGGCCAGGAAACTTTGCATGCACTTCAGCCGTTCTTACACCGCCAAGCACACCCTCCTTAAGCTGCAGCGGCAGACCGGCCTCCCCCAACATAGGCTGATATATGACATTTCCAAATATTAGAATTCAAGCCTCCATATGTTGGAACGACTCTATGAAACAAGAAAGAAATTACTGAAATTTATTGATTCCAAGCGGACAGGAGTACACCCCTGTGTAATTTTAATGTTGGCCAGTGGCAGCTCATGCGTGACACCTGCCGTTTGCTCAGGCCCTTTTATGCGGACACGTTATTTGTCAGTCACCAGGACCACGGGATGAATAACGTCATTCCACTGCTTCAAGTTGTCACAGACAGCGGTAGTGGATCCACTGGACCACCGCAAGCGATGGCAATATCCACGCCATGGAGCGGGGTCTAAGTAGGTCCCGGTTTTCACCAGAGTTCGCCGCAAAGTGGGATGGACTTGCTGCGGCAGAGTCTACCAGGTCGGGTACCCCCCCGACGTGACTTGCTTGCGGAGGCAGCCAAGGTGTAGCGAGGTACAAAATCGTAAGGCAAACTCTGAGTCGGGGACAGGTAAGGTCAGGACAGGCGGCAAGGATCCTGGTCAAGGGACGGGGGACAAGAGGTAAAGGTACAGGATATGAAAAGACGAGGCTGAGGAAACCTTTCTCTATAAAGCTACTAAAAATGTATTATTAGTGTTATTTATTTTAATAGTCCTTTGGGGGCGGTTGTGTGAGGAGCCTTTTCCAATACAAATGCGCTAAAGGATTTCCACCAAGAATTCACCTGGATAATAGTTCAAACAAACCTTTCCCTTTTTCACCTGTGTTATCTGTTCATGAACAAAAAGAACGTTTATCAACCTGCTTTCTTAAACCACTTGAAAAACGTGTGGATGTAATTTGTTCCACCGGTAAAAAGGGAGGGGCCTCCAGAGGACTTGTGTTTTGCAGCTGTCTTTTGCTTCTTTTTTGTTTCTGTCCATCCAGTTTTTATGAATTCCATCAACAATGGCACAGAATGCAAAATAAGCACTAAAACATTCGCTGTGTTATGGTCTCCTTCATTCAATTTCCCAAAAGGGGCATTTGAACAAACTGGTGTAACGCAGAAAATGGATTCAAACCACCCCCAGTTTTATACTTCATGAGTGTTTCAATCGTCACGCTGTCCCTCCTCAAACTGTCTTGGTATGCAGAGGCTGACCGCTCACCAAAAAAACCCCCCATGCCACTCTCCACATCAATACTGCAAGAAGCAGGGGATGTCTGCCCCACCTCTTCTGCCGACTGTCCTCAAATTGGGTTTATCCCCCCGCTGTATAGTGGCACTGAGCCCAGACCACATAGTAGATCTCTGGCTGAGGGAACCGGATAGGACAAAGGCGGGTTGAGGACAGGTGAGGGCCGCTGACCCGCCCCCGGGCCATGCCAACTAAGAGTTGTATCTGACGAACCCACCGCTTTGGTTGTCAGATGTCATCTGGGATGAAGTTGATGACCTACTCAACCAATCAAGAACCCTTGTGTTGCTGAAGAACACACGGCTGCTAGATGACAGCGGCAGTTGTGGCCTCACCGAGTGACCCCTGCTGCGACGTCCCCTTGCTGTGCTGCGACCTGGGGGGGTGCTCCAGGAATGTTTGTGCCACTGCCACTTTGCATGTGAAGAGCCCGTCACCTTTTCTGTCTAACATACTGTTTGTTCAAAATTTACAGACACTGTTTAACCCCTTTAAGGACCCGGCTTTTTTTTTTTGGGTGACACGTTCGTTTTTCCCTCCTTTGCCGTCGAAAGCCATAACTTTTTTATTTTTCCACCTACATAGACACATGAGGGCTTTTATTTTGCGGGACAAGATGTACATCTAATGGTATTAGTCACTATACTATAGAATATACTGGGAAACCGCAACAAAATTCCAAGTGGGACAAAATTGTGAAAAAAAAATATTTTCGCCATGTTTTGCGGGGGTTTTGCTTTTATGGCGTTCAATCTTCGGTAAAATAAATGGGTTATTTGTATTCAAAAGGTTTTTTATGCATCCGGCAACACCAAACATGTAGGGTTTCCATTAAAGTTTTCGTACCGTAAAAAAAATTCCCGACATTTTCTATTTTTGAAATTTGCGCCACGGCGCCATTTTGTGTGACAATAACTTTTTTGTACTAACACCTACGGACGCATGAGGGGGGCAATTTTTTGCAGGCTGAAGGTACTTTTTAAACGCTAGCAGCTTGAATTCAAAGCGACTTTTTATCATTTTTATTCCCTTTTTTGATGACTAAAATAAACCCAAAA
>JAODAL010015779.1:0-82701 GCA_025379985.1 Phyllomedusa bahiana | reverse complement strand
CTGTTGATGTTTATTATTTCACTTAAATTTTTGAACGCTCCCTTGGATCCTCACCCCCCTCCCTCTCCCTCTTACACTGCAGCTTTCATGACTCAGCGTGATTTGTTGACATCTTGCTCTCATACTGAACGGAGGTCAGTACTTGGTCTGGTGGCAAATCCCCTTTAACTGTATATAGATGTATATAGAGGGTGGCAGGTTCATCCGAATTCTATGTAAAACAACCCCATATTTATGTCACATGGCTGGACCATTGTAAATGTAGCACTTAACCTTCGTCTGACCCATACACCCTAATAGATTGTAAGCTCTTGGGAGCAGGGCCCTCACACCTTGTGTCTCATCTGTAAGTACTGTTCATGTGTAATGTCTGTACGTTTACCCTCCAAATTGTAAAGTGAGTCGGAATATGCTGGTGCTATATAAATACAGTTTATTAATATTATTATTATGAGGTTTGCACATGTCAGGAGAAATTTTGGCCCACTCCTCTTTGCAGATCATCTCTAAATCATTAAGATTTTGAGGCTGTCACTTGGCAGCTCGGAGCTTCAACTCCCTCCATAAGTTCTGTATGGAATTAAGGTCTGGAGACTTGCTAGGTCACTCCATGACCTTGATGTGCTTCTTTTTGAGCCACTGCCTTGTTGCCTTGGCTGTATGTTGTGGGTCATTGTCTTGCTGGAAGACCCAGTCATGACCCATTTTTAATGTCCTGGCGGAGGGAAGGAGTTGTCACTCAGGATTTTATGGTGCATGGTTCCATCCATTCACCCATTGATGCAGTGAAGTAGTCCTGTGTCCTTAGCAGAGAAAATATATGAACTGATCTTCCAGCACTTGCGTAGGGAGGAATCCAAGGATTATATTAACGTAAAACGTACATTTTATTGAAAATTTTTTTAAAAAAACACTCCTTAAAAACAACCGCATAAGACGCGTTCGAGCCTGTATGCCTTGGCTCTTTTTCATAACACAAAAAAAGAGCCAAGGCATACAGGCTCGAAACGCGTCTTCATGCGGTTGTTTTTAAGGAGTGTTTTTTAAAACATTTTTCAATAAAATGTACGTTTTACGTTAATATAATCCTTGGATTCCTCCCTACGCAAGTGCTGGAAGATCAGTTCATATATTTGTATCCTGCATTTGGCCGTTACAGCCGACGGCTTCTTCCGAGTGCACAGCCTAATGAGGAGGGTGCGGACACCTAACTAGAGGAGTCACTGGTGAGCGTTTTCTATTTTTTCTTGTATATAAACATTTGCTTAGCAGAGAAACACCCCCCAAAACATAATGTTTCCACCTCCACGTTTTACAGTGGGGACGGTGTTCTTTGGGTCATAGGCAGCATTTCTCTTCCTCCAAATGCAGCGAGTTGAGTTAATGCTAAAAAGCTCAATTTTTGTCTCATCTGACCACAGCACCTTCTCCCAATCACTCACAGAATCATCCAGGTGTTCATTGGCAAACTTCAGACGGGCCTGCACATGTGCCTTCTTGAGCAGGGGGACCTTGTGGGCACTGCAGGATTTTAAACCATTACGGCGTAATGTGTTACCAATGGTTTTCTTGGTGACTGTGGTCCCAGCTGCCTTGAGATCATTAACAAGTTCCCCCCCATGTAGTTTTAGGCTGATCTCTCACCTTCCTCATGATCAAGGATACTCCACGAGGTGAGATTTTGCATGGTGCCCCAGATCAATGTCGATTGACAGTCATTTTGTATTTCTTCCATTTTCTTACTATTGCACCAACAGTTGTCTCCTTCTCACCCAGCATCTTAATGGTTTTGTAGTCCATTCCAGCTTTGTGCAGGTCTCTTGTCCCCGACATCCTTAGAAAGCTCTTTGGTCTTGCCCATGTTGTAGAGGTTAGAGTCTGACTAGAGACAGGTGGACAGGAGTCTTTTATAGAGGTGACTATTTAAGACAGCTGTCTTCAATTAATACAGGTAACGAGTTGATTAGGAACGTCTAACTGGTCTGTAGGAGCCAGAACTCTTAATGGTTAGTAGGGGTTACTCTCAGAAAAATGCAAATATATTTATATAATTTATACAATGTGATTTTCTGGATTTTATTTTGGATATTCTATCTCACAATGTTAAAATTAACCTACCCTTAAAATTATAGACTGTTCATGTCTTTGTCAGTGGGCAAACTTACCCAATCAGCAAGGAATCAAATAATTATTTCCTTCACTGTATGTGCCAGACTCTAACTTCTGCTCTGTATGTATATTACATAAGTTCCACCACCACTCATTTTCTGCTTTCATGCGTAGTTACGTTTAGAATTCAGGAGTCTGAGAAAGCTGAATGATATCCCATACCGGAGCTGTAATACCATCCATTAGCCAGTGAGGGAAGAAACAGTACAAAGCCTGGTTCATATCTGCATTAGAGGTCAGGTCGCGCTGGATCTGTTACATGATGGACAGCAGCATCACCCAATGGACCTCACTGACTACGATACGGCCCAACGGATTTCCGTCAAAGTGTCAGTCATTTAAATGGAAAAAATAGAACTGTATTATTTTTTTTTCACAGAATTCTTAATGGAATCTGCGACGGAGGCACCAAACGGAGCCCTTGACACAGATGGAACCATGCCTAACAATGTCTCTGATTTTTATTGCCATGAAATTCAGTTTAATAAAGAGAGAAGGATCCGGTATTTTGGATTATTGTCTCTTTGTTGACACCAGCTTCCTTAAGAGATTCAGAGTATCTATGATACAATGTTTCCAAAGTAAACTTGCATAAGGTTTTCAGAATGGCAGGAAATGGTTGGTCTAGCACACTGCATTATGAAAAAATGTGAAGTTCACTGGAAAAATGCAATCAGTGCAACAGATTAGAATAAAATCTTGAATCTCTATGAGAGGAAATATGAAGAAAGGTTATGACTTACGGTCAGTGTGGATCCATTGGTACAACCCTATGTGTGCATGTCTATAATAATAATAATCTTTATGTATATAGCATCAACATATTCCGCAGCACTTTACAATTTAGAGGATATACATACAGACATTAGACATTAAAAGTACTTACAGATGAGACACAAGGTTTGAGGACCCTGCTCGTGAGAGCTTACAATCTATTAGGGTGTATGGGTGAAACGAAGGGTTAAGAAGGGCTCAGTTTACAATGGTCCAGCCATGTTACATAAATAGGAGGGGGTTTACATAAAAATTGGGTGAACCTGCCACCCTGACAGTACATCTATATACAGATAAGTGCCTGTGAGTGCCCTAGCGTTGGGAGTGACAGATAGGTGTGATAGCAGGTGGGGGTTAGCAATTAGGGACCTTGATATGCCAGACTGAGAAGATGTATTCTCAGGGGCCTCTTAAAACTATGAGGGTTGTGAGTGCGCTTGATCGCCCGCGGTAGCATGTTCCAGAGAACTGGTGCTGCACGTGTGAAATCTTTAAGACGGACATGGGCGGTTCGGATGATTGATGAGTGTAACCTGATATCGTCAGCAGAGCGGAGAGAGCGGGTAGGGTGGTAGACAGAGATGAGGGAGGAGATGTAGGTGGGTGCAGCGCTGTGGAGAGCTTTATGGGTGAGAGTGATGAGTTTATGTTGTCTATGGGCACTGCTATGTGGATTCAGAGTCATATTCGTGCTCAGGAAGCTAGAAATACACAAAATTATTTATTTATCAGGTTTCATTTCCCTACCCTACAGTCATAATGTGGCTGCTAGTTTCCCTGCAGCATCGCTCGATCTCTACTATGAACACTGAGAAGCTGCTCAATTGATTTTGTCTGCAGGCTATCACACATGTCTTTTGTTAATAGGAAAGGTTCTGAGGATAAGGCTATGTCTACACAGCACACAAAAATGGCCATTTTAGAAAACTAAAAATGCTGAAAAAACGATATCCCATAGACTTCTATAGTAAAAACGTTCTGTTGTCTCCACAGAACATTTTTTTTCTGCTCATTTTTGCTGCTGTCGTTTTTTGAAACATGTTGCAAAAAACAACAGAGCTGAGCAGAAAATGTATTATTGGAGTCTATGTAAAGTGGCGGACGTTTTTTAACACGTTTTCAGGAGAAAATTATAATGCTGTGCATTTCTTTAAAAAAATGCACCAAAAATGTGCAAAAAAAGCGCAAAGACATAAAAAACGCACCAAAAACAGTCTTTTCTGAGCTGTTTTTAACAGGCACTGGACAAAAAACTCAGTTTTATGAATGGTTTTAGGATTTGGTTTTCAGAAAGTTTTTTGTCCATTGCCATGTAGACCTAGCCTAAGAGTCATTCCAATAGGGAAACAATCAGGGGCAATCTAGAGGTAATATAATTCACGTGGAGTACAAAGTAAGGCCTCATTTACACCTGTGCATGGAAACACTAAGGGCGAAATGTATGAAGACCGGCGCGTCGGAGCGCCCGTTTTCACGGTATTTTTAGTGAAAGCTGCGCCTCATTTATGTCGGTGCCCAAGGTGCGCTCATACATGCAGCTCAGGTAGACCACATTCAACGAGGTCTGCCTGTTGGAGCTGCAATGCGCCTCACTTTGCCGACCGGCATTCATACATGCATCGGAGTATTCGAATGTGGTGCGTCCCGCCCCAGAACGCCCACACCGCGCCCTTTGCACGCCCCTTCATGTTAGGCGCATCCAAAAGTGGCAAAGGTTGTGCCTAACATCGCATCCCTGCGTCCGACAGGGGACCGGTGAGGCGCAGGTTATGCCAGAAATTGGGCGCAACTCCCGATCATACATGTTGCCCTAAATTTATATAACCCTTATTATGCACTTATACAGGCCACAAAATAAGGAATATAGATTGTAATATGGATAACAACCCTTATTGGTTAAGCGTTTGCTTTTAGTACTTGTATTTGTCTCAGTTTGCGTATGTGGCATTTGTCCTTTGAATTAAAACTAAGGGAATGGGCTCCACAGTAATTTTTCCACTGCAGATTTCCAATGCAGTGATTATCAAGCATGACTTGTAAGCCACATTTGGCTGTGAGGCTAACATACAGTCTTCCCTCTGGGCTGTCTAGTATTGTGCTGGTGTAAGCTACCGCCAGTTGGTAATACATAAACTGGGGCAGGTGTGTGGATGATGTTGCTGCTGCCTGTTGTTGGTGGTGTTGACGTGAAAGGTGAGAGTCACTCAGTAAACTGCTTTGTAGAATAACTTTGTCCACACAGATAAGGTTATAATATGCAGGAGTAAATGAGACCAAATTATTAGAACAAATTATTGCATGTGGGTTGGCAGATTTATATACTACATATCTATAGCGTCTTACCCTGGTCTTCATCTGGATCTTCAGGTCCCTCTTCCTCATGCAGTACGGGATACTGTAGATTTGTGACCAATCCCACATTTTCCTTTTTGTAAAAGTCAATCAACTCCTGTAGATTTGCAAAAAAGCGCATGGGAACACCTTCAGATGCCTGCATGGAAAAAGTAATTTTAGTTTTTTTTGTTTTTTTCTTATATGAACCTACAGAATGTGCAGCATGTAAGAAAATAGTACTCTGGATATAGAGGAGAGCATACTAACTTAAGGAGTATTGTTATTGTAAAAGATTAAAGAAATGAGGTGATACCTTTTAGAGGCTGAGTATATTTGATGGTAAGCTTTCGAGAGTACTAGCTCTCCATCAGACATGATGTTATACAAGAAACTGAAAATTCACAGACTTTTTATACACATCAAATTATCTTAAAATAACAAAATGAAATACAAGCAGAGAAGTTATTTACAACAGGCGTGACAGAGGGATCATTAACTCTTGCTGATATCTGTTTGCTATCAGATGTTGATTTGTGGTCCCACAGTTCACACATAGTGTGACATGAAAATGGCATAAATATTAAGGCCATATTGCAGAGGTTGAAAATTTTGCATTAGCTAATATTCTCATTCCTTCCTCTGCGTCTTAAAATGTTCCATTAATACCACAACCCACAAATCTTCAATAGAGTGGTCTTCTCTGAAGAAATGGGTAGCCACTGGGAGATCTGCCCTATCATTAGTAATAGCGAATCTGTTTGAGTTCATGCGCTGACTGAATCTCTGTTTCCCCGACATAGAGGCCTTTGGTGGGACATCGCACATGCATAATCAGATACACCCAGGGCCGGGACAAGGCATTTTGGTGCCCTAGGCAAGTACAGCCAATGGCACCCTCCTCACTCCCCAAAAAAATTGCACCCCCCCCACACTAATTCCTCTCGCCCCTGCACCAGGTCCTCCCCCCCTGCACCAGTTACACTCTGTCCCCTACACCAGTTACACTCTGTCCCCTGCACCAGTTACACTCTCTGTCCCCTGCACCAGTTACACTCTCTGTCCCCTGCACCAGTTACACTCTGCCCCCTGCACCAGTTACTCTCTCCCCTGCACAAGTTACTCTCTGCCCCCTGCACCAGTTACTCTCTCCCCCCTACACCAGTTACTCTGTCCCCTGCACCAGTTACACTCTGTCCCCTGCACCAGTTACTCTCTGTCCCCTGCACCAGTTACTCTCTCCCCCTGCACCAGTTACTCTGTCCCCTGCACCAGTTACTCTCTCCCCCTGCACCAGTTACTCTGTCCCCTGCACCAGTTACTCTTTCCCCCTGCACCAGTTACTCTGTCCCCTGCACCAGTTACTCTGTCCCTGCACCAGTTACACTCTGTCCCTGCACCAGTTACTCTCTGTCCCCTGCACCAGTTACACTCTGTCCTCTGCACCAGTTACTCTCTGTCCCCTGCACCAGTTACTCTCTGTCCCCTGCACCAGTTACACTCTGTCCCCTGCACCAGTTACTCTCTGTCCCCTGCACCAGTTACTCTCTCCCCCTGCACCAGTTACTCTCTGTCCCCTGCACCAGTTACTCTCTCCCCTGCACCAGTTACTCTCTCCCCCTGCATACATGACAGGTATACTGTCAGTGGTGTGAATATGCCTACAAGTCTTGCACCTGTTTTGCAGGCAGGGTGAGGTGGCATTTTCAGTTCAGGCCTTCAGGGCACTCCGGAAAATACGTTGCAGGTTTGGTGGGTGCCGAAAAATTCTACTACTGCTATTATAGTAATTGTAGTACTGTAATCTAGTAATATACTGCTATTATAGTAATATAACACGCACCAGTTACACTCTGTCCCCTGCACCAGTTACACTCTGTCCTCTGCACCAGTTACACTCTGTCGCCTGCACCAGTTACTCTCTGTGGCCTGCACCAGTTACTCTCTCCCCCTGCACCAGTTACTCTCACCCCCTGCATACATGACAGGTATACCTGTTTTGCAGACAGGGTGAGGTGGCATTTTCAGTTCAGGCCTTCAGGGCACTCCGGAAAATACGTTGCAGGTTTGGTGGTGCCGAAAAATTCTACTACTGCTATTATAGTAATTATAGTACTGTAATCTAGTAATATACTGCTATTATAATAATTATAGTACTGTAATCAAGTAATATACTGCTATTATAGTAAAATAACACAGCTAACATAACTTGTGAGACACATTTAACAGAGTTGTCTAACCCCCTAAAAGAACTGAAAATAGCAGATACTTGTGTGAAATAAAAAAAAGAAACAAGTTATACATTTCTACATTAAATCACTTAAATAAATCTAAGGATAGTTGGTAAATTGGTTTACCGTATTACTAAGCTTCTCCCCTATATAAATTTATTTTCATGTTCTGGGAGGACTATATACATAAGGCAATGGTGTACATATGTACTCTTAAAGAAAAGTTGTTGTTAAGTTCTTATCTGTCATGACACATATATTTAAAGAAAAAATACAATAAAAGTAATTTTCCGATATCCCACAGATGTATTTGAGGACGTCCCTTATTTTCAGAAACAACACACCATTGCTCAGAGATTTCATATATTTTTGCTTACAATATTATGCCACATTTTTCACTAATATGAATATTTGAGTAGTGACAAAAAGTATTAAACTTTCTGTGGAGCTCTTCCATTTTGTAAATCAGTGGTGGTCAGAGACAACAGACTATTTTTAAACATATCTATGATAGAAGAAGCATAATTAGTTAGCCAGCACCTCCATGCAACTGACATAGGTGCAATTGATCAAAATGTGCACTAAAAACCTTTACTTTATAAATGTACAAAGGATTGCAGTAATGCATTTCAAATATTTGATAAGTTCAATGTTAGTACGGGTTTTAGTGCCTGCTGTGTGCTACTGGAATTTTTGTTTTGGATATAACATGCTAGAATATTTTTGGGCTGGATTTCCCCTATAGACGCTTTCCTTCAATTGTTTTATATATTGTAATATTCTCTGTTTATTCCTTGTAGCAAGACCAAGTGTTATTCAGTTTATTCATATGATAATGCATATAATTGATTGTCATATATGCCTTTTTGTCCTGCTTAATAAATAGATGCCGTCTTTTGCATTATTTGTTAACACATCTAACCACAGTGAATTCTGCACAGGTTTTTATTTCACACCCACTCTTTGATGTACAATTACCTGTGGGTTTTTGTACAGCCTACATGAGAGTTTTGTGGCAGTTAAATCTAATATACATCAGTGAATTAAGGTTGTGGTTTTAGGATAAAAAAAGTTCAGGGGTGATTGAAGATAAAGAAGCAATACTTGTAATAAGCAGCCTTTTCACATTTGAGTCTACAGTGCATAGATTTCATTCCCATAAAATTAATAAAATACACACATTTTTGGAATCCCCATGTATACAGGGAAAAACAGTAATAGTTAAAGCTTGATACTATTATGCACCAGGGGCTCCAGGGATGTCATAGCATTACTAGAATAAATAGTATAAATAGTGTTGGACTGGGTGCCTGGGGCCCACCTTTGGAGTTTATTCCAGGAACCCACCAGTAGAGTTTATTCTTGGGGCACACCAGTGGAGTTTATTCTTGGGGCCTACCCGTGGAGTTTATTTTTGGGGCCCACCAATGAAGTTGACTATTTTGGCCCACCAGTGGAGTTGACTATTGAAGTCCATCATTGGAGTTTATTCTAGGAGCCCACCAGTTGTGTTTATTCTTGGGGCTCACCAGTGGAGTTTATTCTTGGGGCCCACCAGTGGAGTTGACTATTGGGGCCCACCATTTGAGTTGATTCTTGGATCTCACAACTGGAGTTGATTCTTGGGTCTCACCAGTATAGTTGAATCTTGGAGCCCACCAGTGAAGTTGATTATTGGGGCCCACCTCTGTATTTGATTCTTAGGGCCCACCATTAAAGTTGATCTCTTGGGGCCCACCAGTGGAGTTGACTCTTGAGGCCAATGAGTATAGTTGATTCCTGGGGCCCACTAGTGAAGTTTATCCTTGGAGTCCACCAGTGAAGTTGATTCATGGGGCCCAACTTACAGCTAACACATCATAAATGTGGTGTAAAGCATGTATGACATTATTTTTGCCGCAATTGTGCTATTGCCTTAATGCACAGTGACATGATCCAAAGCTCCTATCCTCAAATAGAAAGTGATTTCCAGCTTCCAGCAGCTCTTTCTGTTATATGTAAGGACTTGCTTTATCTGTATTAGGTATTTATCTTATTTTCTTTAATCTACATTTTGCATTATTTGGTGACATTTTGAGGCCTTGGAACCAATTATCAGTTTTCCAGAGTTATGTTTTCAGCATAAAATAGTTGTTTTAAACTATATTTTTACTCGGGGGAAAAAAATTCTACTTTGGGGTCATACTTCTAAAAGAGTTTTTGGGGGGCCGAATTTGATCGGGCTTTCCCCCGGGTTTTTTGGCGAAACCCCCTGCCCTCCCACCCCAAAATTCCCGCTTGGAGGGAGGGGGGGGGGGGGGGGGGGGGGGGGGGGAATTGGGGGGGGGGGGGGGGGGGGGGGGGGGTTTAGGCCATCGACCCCAAACTTTCAGCTGCCCCTTTCGCATAAAAGGGGGGGCCAGGGGGCGCGGTGTGGGCGGGGGGTGGGTTTTTGGGGGGGGCGGGACGGGCGCGCTCAAAACCCCCGAGGCATGTACGGGGCGGTGGCAAAGCGGGGCGCAAGGGCACCTGGGCCGGGCTCCGACAGGCAGACGGGTTTATTTTGGTCTAAATCCCCCGGCAGAGCAAAGTGAAGCAGGATCGGAACTTTCGAGGAAAAACGGGGAAAAATGCTACGAAATCTGGGCCCCTCCGCCCCCGTGAAAGCAAAATGATTCCGAAAATATGGGCCTTTATAAAGGGGGAGAACATTGTCAGAAAAGAAGCTAAAAACGTAAAAAAAAAACATAAAAAAAAAAAAAAATTTTTCCCCTAAACTCTGAACGGCGCAATTTTCAAAAATTAGAAAATTGTAAATTCCCGGGAAATACAGAAATTTAAAAAATTTTCGGGGAAAGCTTTTTCATTGGCGGCAAAAACCGGGCCCAATCAGAATGGGGAAAAGGGGAACCCTTTAAAAAACCTAGGGGGGAAGGGAAATTTGCCCCAATCAGAATCCACGGCGGGGACATTTAAAAAATAAAGAAAAAGGGTTTTTAAAAAAGCTAAATTGGCTGAGCTAGCGGGGGTTTGGGCTAGCTGGGCCAATCGAATGGAAACCCAAAAACCCTTTAAATTTTCCGGGGGAGAATTTTTGGGACCAATAAGAATCCCCCGGCCCGGGACATTCAAAAAAACATTTAAAAAGACAGAAAAGAGCTGTTTTGGCTGAGCTAGCGGGGTTTGGGCTAGCTCGGCCCACCCGAATGGAGAAACAAAGACCCTTTTAAACCCTATGGAAAAATTTTAAGACCAATCAGAATCCAGGGCGGGAAGTAAAAATACAGAAAAAAGACAGAAAAGAGCTGTTGGTGACTAGCGGGGGCTTGGCCCCCAAAGCCAATCAAGCGGATTTACTTCCCCTTTTATAGCCCTAGGGAGAGATGGGGGGCAATGCAATCTGGGGCCCCCCCCTCAGCGCCGTGCGGATAAGTATTAAAAAAAAAAAATTATTTTTTTTTAAATTTGAAAAAACTTTAATCAGATAAAAAGCAGCCCCCCTTCTTTAAAAATTAAACATTTTTAAAACCCCCGAAAAACGGGGTTTTGGTCGCCGAGGGGGTGTTTCCCCCAAAAGGGAATTGCAATAGAGAGAATTCCCGGGGAAAATACGATAATTCAAAATTGTTTAAAAAAAAAAAAAGCTATTCCCCTTGGTCGGAAATAAACCACCAATAAGAATGGGAGCGAAAAAGCCCAAATTATTTCCTATGGAGAATTTTGGGACCAATCTAATAGGAGCGACAGGGGCCCCAATTCAAACCCAAGAAGGAGTATTAAACCCAAAATCAGAATAGGAGCGAAAAAAGTCCCATTATTTTCCCTAGGAGAAATTTGGACCAATAAAAACCCAAATGGGGGACAGTTAAAAAATACAGAAAAAAAGACAAAAAAAAGTGATTGGCTGAGCTAGGGGGGCTTGGCTACCCCAGAAATTTTTTGGCAAAGTACTTCTCCTTTATGTCTATGGAGGATGGGCGCTTAAAATCTCGGCGCTAAAGGCGCCGTGCCCCATGAAGTTTTAAATTTAAAAAAATAGTTTTTATTAAATTAAAACATTATCAGAAAAAGAGCAAACCCTTCTTTACAAAAAAAAGCATTAAAAAACCCCGAAAAAGGGCGTTTGTCCCCCGGATTTGGCCCGTACATAGGGAATTGAAAATAGAGAAATTGCCGGGAAAATCCCAGTAATTCAAATTGTTTAAGCTTTTTCCCCTTGGTCCCATAAACCAGCCAATCGGGAATAGGGGGCGACAATGTCCCTTTTAAAATCCTAGGGAGAAAAATTGAACCCCAAACATATTCAAAAGGGGGGACAGTTAAAATACAGTAAAAAAGCAGAAACAGCTGATTGGTTTTAAGCGGCGGGGGGTCGTCCAATTAGCCCAAACAGAGGTGGGCTACTTTCCATAGAGTTTTTATGGGGAAAAAAAAATTCTGAGCGCGCTCTGTTTTATTGGCTAAGTTAAAACAGGGCCGGGTTTTTTTGGACCCAAGGGAGGCGAGCGACGCTCCTTTTTGGGTTTTCAAAAGCAATTTTGAAATAAAACTGACACGGCCGAAAACAAAAAAACACTACAGAATTTTTCCCGATGTGTATAAAAAAATTTAAAAATAATATGGGGGTAACGAAAAAAAAAATAAAATCAATAAAATCCCCGTTTATTTCTTTAATTTTTGGGTTTCAAACCCAAAATATTTATTTCCTTTGGCTAACGAAATTTAAAGAAAATAAACATGATTTTTTTTTGATTTAATTTTTTTTTTTGTACCCCCATATTATTAAATTTGTTTTTTATACACATCGGGAAAAACTTCCCGTATGTTATAAATTTTATTTCGGGCCCTGTTTTCAGTTTGGGTTTTTTATTGCATTAGAAAACCCATTGGGGGGGCCCTCGCTCGCTCTTTCCCATTGTTCCCAAAAACGGCGCCCTTTTAACTTTTCCCCAAAACCCAAAAACGCGCCAAATTTTTTTCCCCAAAAAACTCTATGGGGGAAAGTAGCTCGCGCTCTGATTGGCTAAGCTGGGACGAGCCCCCCGCCGCTTAAAAAACAAACAATCGTTTCTGCCTTTTTTTTTCTGTTTTTGGGAAATGTCCCGCCTTTGAATATGAATTTTTTTTGGTCCAAAAATTTTTTTTCCATTAAAAGGAATTATAATGGGGGGCATTGTTCCCCTCCTAAAATTTTTGATTGGGGTTTTGCCGACCAAAGAAAAGCTTAAACAATTTTTAAAAAAACTGTATTTTCCCGGGAATTCTCTCAATTTCAATTCCCCCATGTAGCACCGGGGCCCCGGCGACAAAAAGCGTTGTTTTGGTTTTTAAACGCTTTATTTGTAAAAAAGGGTTTCTGCTCTTTATCTGATAAAAGTTTTTAAAATTTAAAAAAAATAAAATTTTTTTTTTAAAAACTTCATTTCCGCACGGGGCTGAGCGCCGGGGATTTTAGGGGCGCCCATCTCGCCAAAAGATATAATGGGAGAAGTTTGCTCCACTTGATTGGCGGGATAGCCAAGCCCCCTAACTCAGGGCCCCCCAGCTTTTTCTGTCTTTTTACTGTATTTTGAAATTTTTCCCCCTGGGGTTCGATTGGGGCTAAACGTCCCATAGACAAAAATGGGGCTTTTTCGCTCCTATTCTGATTTGGGCAATAATTCTCCATAGGTTTTTTAAAGGGTCTCTGTCGCCCCCTAATTTGATTGGCTGAGCTAGCCCAGGGCCCCCCCAAACTCCGCCAATCACCTCTTTTCCAAACCCTTTTTAAAAGTATTTTGAACAAACCCCTCGTGGTTCTGATTGCTAAACTTTTCCCCATAGGTTTTTTAAAGGTTTTATTGTCGCTCCAAAAAGAATTTGGGCCCGTTTTATGCCGACCAATCAAAAAGCTTTTGAATTTGGAAATTTCTGTTTTTCCCGTCAAATTTTCCCAAAATTTCCCAATTTTTGAATTAGGAATTTGGGAAAAGTGATTTTGTTTTTTTTGTTTTTTTTTTATTTTTTTTTAGGGTTTTAGCTCTTTTTTGAGAAATTTTGAACCCCTTTATAAAAAGGGGATTTTTGATTCCCAAATCCGCACCCGGGGCAAATTGGAAAAGATTTTCCGCCCGTTCCATGTCTCGCATCGGAACTGGTTTTTTTTCCCCGGGGCAAATCCCGCACGGCGCCCCAAGGGCCCGCCCCGCGCCCCCGTCCCCGTTAAATTTGGGCCCCCCACCCCACATTGGCGAGGCGCAGGGGAAATTTTGGCCCCATGTACGAGCGCCCCCCCCTCGGGGCGGCGAATCTTAGGCCCCCGCGCCGCCCCTGCGGGCCTCGGTCCCCGCACTGCGCCCCACACACGGGCCCAAAGGCGCGGCGGATTTTTTCCCCGCATTAGACCCACTACCCCCGGGCGCCGAATAAGGCGCCGCCGCACTGCGCCTCATCCCGACGCGCCTAACACACAGGCGAGGCCGCGGATTTTACATGCTATGTATAGCGCCCCCGGCCCCGACATAAATCAGCGCAGATTCCGCCAAAAAAATAGCGAAAGTGCGCCCCGAGGGCAGATTCATACAGGGCCGTTTGTTTTTAAATTTTTGCCAGGGGTCAATCCACCTTCATATCAAAATCCCCCCGGTCAGAAGAAGCCACGAACACATATGGTTATGACAGAAAACCTGTCAATCATAACAACACGGCCAGAGAAGGTTAGAACCGTGTTCAGACCGGTGCCAGACAATACCAAAGGTACAAAAATAATGATTAACAGCGCATTCCGACGTCCTTCGGACAGGGGATTCCAAAAGCCCTAATGGGCACAGATGTGAGGGTATGTAAATTAGCTCTCGACCTGAAGGAAGAAGGCTGTCTTTCTAGTACCACTTTTGAAGTAGTTTTTCCATCTGTCCGTGTCTGACCTATTGAAGATCTTTGCTATTGGATGTACACTATTCTAGTTAAATATATATTTTAATGTTATAATGTTAACATTCACGAGCGGGGAAAGGGTTAATACGACTTTCAATCCAACTTTAAAATCACAGCTATTCGAAAGCGCTTAAAAGAGGGCCATTTTTGGGGGAGGAGTCCTCCATTGGGTATACAGATTTTTGGACCAAAACGAAAAAACCCTTAGCAAGCCGAATTTCCCCCTTTTCATTTTTATAAAAGGGTATGGGGGAACCTAGGGGGGGGAATTTGGGGGGCGAAGCCGGGGGAATTTGAAAAATTACAGAAGCTGTGGATGCCATATGTGAAAAACCCACACATCCAAACGGGGAAAATTGGGGAAGGGGGACCCCCCCCCCCACACACACACTACTTTAAAGGGGGTTTTTCACTATATTAATTCATTTACCTCATCCCTTTTCTTGGTTTATTTTGAAATTTTTTAGGGGCATTTTACTACTTCTACTGACTGCAGTAAAGCCCGGTCTGTACTAAAACAACCGTTGGCACCTAACAGGTAGATCAAACAGGGCTGACTATGTACCTGAGGAGCTGAGCAGCCCCTACAAGGGGGGATTTTCCGAATAGGTAACATGTTAATGGCATAATTCAAAGTGACTTTTTTTTTGCAAACTTTAACATAAAAAGAATTCTTTTAGTGAGACAAACCCCTTTAAGAATCCAAGAAAAAGAAATTTTTCTGGGTTTTTTTTAGTTTTTTTAAAATTTTATGACTTTGTGAAGAAAAGAAACCTCCATCTTGAAAAGTTGTTGCAAGTCCTAATGTTAGTCTTCTGAACTTAGATAAGACAGGATATTTTAAAGGGCCTCAACACATGCTCACGTAATCAGTATCTGTTATCATATCCCTAACAAAGTTATTGTTTACAATTCTATGTATGTCACTGTAAGGGCTTGTCCCCACAGCATGATATTTTGGTTGGTTTTTCAGATGCTTAGCGGTTTTAGAAACTGTCTGAAAACGGAACTGCAACCTCCCGAGCTTTAAATAAAAATCCGTACAGCGTCCCCATGATTGGGTTTTTTTGCCAAACGTTTTTTACACCGCCTTTTTGGGAAAAAAAAACTTTTGAACAGTTCATTCTTTCCCCGGTTTTTTGGGCAAAAAAGGGTTAAGGGATACGGCTGAATCCGCAAACCACGGACCAAAGCCATCCCCCTACATGCCAAAAAAAGACAAAATACCGGTCGAAAGATCCGACTGCTATTTGGTCTTTGCCGTGGGAACGCAGCCTAAAGAAGGACATGTTTTGAACATCATACACACACTGATGTAAGGATGTCTACAGCACTATCTTGCATTACACAAAGTATAAAAACAAGAGGGAAGGAACTCATTTCAAATTTTGGTTAGTTGTTTTTAAGCCCTTTAATGACCGGCCACCGAAAATTGTTGGCGGACGGTGCAGGTCTTCTTTCTTCAGCAATGTCTAAAAATGTTGCTGCAGAAAGACAGGGTTTGCGGCTCCTAGTGCTATGAACAGAGCTGTAGTTAAAACCCTTTCCTACACGTTTGCTGACCCCCAGCGCAACGCTGAGTCTGCGCGTCCTGCCTCCCCAAATTTCCCTTCGTTTTCCTTGGCCCCCACCCCCCTACTGGGGCCCCTCCCAGTAATGACGCACACCCGTTTGGATAATTGGGGCCACAGCAGCCGTTTTATTTAAACAATACAATAAATAAAAAAAAACCTATAAAAAATTATAACCTGTAAACCCGGATATAATATTAAAATTATGTTAAATTTATACTCCACGATAAATAATCGACTCCCCCGTGCCTTCCATATACATATAAAATCTTAAAAACCACATAAATAACCCACATAACTCTTCCAAAAAACCTACCAAATAGGGGGGCCGAGGTCCTTGGAGCCCCAAAACCGACCCCGGCGACCCAAATCCCCAAAGGGGAAAACCCCCATTTTGCCCCAGCCGTACTCCAGGGCTCGGAGGCCAAAAGCCATACTTATGGTTCTCCATTTTGCCCCCCAGGGATAACCCCCCGAAAAGAGCCCCCCTTTTCCCCGCCCGTCCAAGTTACCCAAATCTGGGGGAATCCTCCCCCGAAGGACTCCCTCCCCCAACTTCCCCCCACCACCCCAAAAACCCCGACCCCCACCGCGGCATCCCGCCCCCCTATGCAGCAGACCCCCCCCAAAACCAATAGCCCTTAAATACCCCTCCTAAAGGCCGAGGGCCCAAAAAGCCCGCCCAACCCGCCTCAGATAACCCCCCATCCGTTCCCCAAAAATTCCCCATCCCTGCCCCAATTCGAGGTGCTGGAAAAAAACACCCCCCCATTACGGCCCAAAACCCCCACTGATCTGTTCGCCTTTTCACTGGGCCTTTATCAGGCATCCACAGCCCGGGCCCCCCCGCCAACGAGCCAAAACCCACCTTGTCCGACCACACCAACCCCCCCGGGGGGAAAAGCGACCACAACCGCAACGGGTCTTTTTTGATTTTTCTACCCTCCGGCGTAAGGGGAGCCCAAACATTCCCCCGGCGTGCAACACCAAAACATCTGGGGGGCATCCAATCCGAACCGCAAAAATTCCGGAACCACCCCCAGCCATCCTACCCCGCCGTCCTATCCACTAAATACCCCCACTCGCGCAAAATCCCGAGCTGCCCCCCATCCAGCGGACGTCTGCTTCTCCCCCGCCCCCCGAGACATAAAAATGTCCCGGATCCGACCAGGCAAGGCGACCGAGCTAAAAAAACAGAAACAGAAAAAGTGATGGCAAAACAAGGGAAAAAATAGACCAAAAACCCCCGCCACCTAAACCCTCCCCCAACCACCAAAGGGGGGCGCACATATATCCGGAACCGGTCTGATTCCCATTTTTCCCAACCCTGGGACCAACTCAGGGCGAAGCCCCCACCCCCCCGCCCCCGTTCCCACCCTTATGCAAAAACGAATGTGGGGGCAAAACCCCCCGGGCTCCAGACCCAGTGCCCCCAAAAACAGCGCCTGAACACTGCCGCAAATTGAAAAGCGACAAAAAGGGAAAACCTCTTGGTGCACCAGTAAGGGCCCACCAACTGCCCCTGCACCGACCCGAAATGCCCGAAAAACACGCCAAGGGAAACGGGCCCCGGGGGAATCCCCCCAATGTACTGTGGGCCCCCTCCCTCCTGACCCGCTTTGACCGCCGGATCCAAAACATACCGCACCCTCGTGTCCCACCGTCCGCGGCCTGACCCACCCCCTCTTGTACGACCGGGAAACCAGCCCCCCCCCCTCAAAGCCCCGAAAAAGGCCCCTGAGAACCCCAGCGAAACAAGCCACCTCGTACTCCGAGGGCCGCCACTGGACCACCCCCCCCAACCTTTCCCAAAACAATGCGAAAACCCGGGGGGGCGCAAACCCTTTGGCCCCCCCCCCACCCCCTAACCACGCAAAGCCGAGAAATAACAAAATCCTTGGTAAAATCCCTCCTCCTTCCCCAATTTTAAAACCAAATCTAACCCCCTACATTCGTACTTAGCAGCACCCCCAACCCTTCCAAAAAACCATCAGGAAAACAAATGCCCCTACTCTCCTCCCTGACGCCCCCGCCCCAAAACCTGCCCCCATTCTGACCACAACCCCCGGGCCCCCCGTAAGCCAACCAAGTCCCACCTGCAGGGAAGGGCCCGGATCAGTGGCCGGCTCCCGGGGGGGGGCGCGCCCCAAAGGTGATGGGGCATTCCCCCCCCTCGTCCGCTGCGACGGCCCCCAGCTTCAAACCGCTCCCCTGAAATCGAGAAAGAGAATCACACCACTTTCAGAACCCCGGAACATTTTCCGCCAAAACCCAAGAATTCACCCCCAAGCCCCGCAAAACCAACAACCAGCAGCCGAACCCCCGGAGGCGCGATGCAGACAAATTGTTTTATCATGCACCCCTCCCAAGTTGTCACAAGGAACCGAACCTTTCCCATCCCGTACCCCCATCCCCCACGTCCCCTCCCCCATGGGAAAAGGTTCAAAGGGAAACCCAAATTCCGTATCAAAGGGATCCCACACCCCCGGCCATGGGCCGCAACCAGTTGTCCCCAAAAATGACCCCCAAACCGTGCTGCCCCGCCGCTTTTTTAAAAATGTCCACCTCCCGATTGGGGACCCCCCCCCAAAATGAGGGGGCCGCCTTATACCTCCAAAAAAAGAAACCCCACACTGCCAGGTCCTCACGGGGGGGCCACGGTTCAAAAAGAAAAGGGTGGGGGTTCCCGATACCCCCGTTTTTCCCTCGCCAACGCCTCCAAATACCCCACCCATGTTCAAAATCCGCAGGCAAAGTTTAGTTTGCCGAAAAGGGCTGCAACTCCCGCAATGGTATCTTCCTCAACCCCCCACCCTCTGTACCTCCCCCTTTTAGCCTTAAGTTTTTTCCTCTGGCAAACGCACTCCATTGCCACCGGGTCAATACAATTCCCAAAAAACTCAAACAGGGAAAAAGGACCCCCGTCTTCCCCTCCAGGGGAACCCCAAACCCCTCCGCCCCCAATACAATGCCTCAGATGACCCGCAAATCGGGGAACCAGGGGGGCCCCACCAAAGAAAAACATCCCCAAATAAAGAAGATAAAATCCAATCCGCAACATCCCTAACACCCCCCTCCAAAAAAGAACTGAACGCCTCAAAAAAGGGCAAGTAACAAACAACCCATTGGGGGCACCGATCCACATAAAAATGCCCTCCCCTAACACCCCAAAAAAACGCTCTCCCCATGAAACCGGGAAAAAACCGGAAAGCCAATTTTTGTCGGCCCTTGCCATCGAGAAAACAGCCCCAAACCCTGCCCCCAAAACCACTGCCTTTTCAAATGATGTGTCACCACCCAACACAACTCTGGCGCTATGCCATCATTGACCGAGTTCCCCTGGGAAAAAGACAAAGGGGGTCAGCCTAAAAATTTTTCGGCTCCTTTTTCGGGAAACCCCCCCCCAGGGCGAAAAATACCAAATTTCCGGAAAAAAGGGGGGCACCGAAAAAAGGGCCCGCATCCTACCCAAGCCAGCTCTTTTCCCCAACCCTTTCTGTCACAACAAATCGGGTGTTATGGGCCGACCCTAGATTCTTTTTCTGAAAAAAGGACCTGATAAAAACCGGGGGGGGGGGGGGGAATTTAAAACCCCTTTTAAAAACCCTTCGTAAAAATTCTGCCGGGCCGTCACTAAACCGGCCAAAACGGGTCCATCTCTCGAAGTTCCCTGCGTGCCCCTTGGCTACCCCGGCTCCCCCCTTCCCCGCCCTTTTTAAAACCGGGTGCGGGTGCGCGGTCGCCCCACAAAAAGAGAGATGTGTTTGAAATTACACCGCTCCCTTTTACACTGGCGCTATTAAACTGCCACAAGCCCCCTTTTTTCCCCCCCGCTTTAGCCCCCCCCCATATCCCCGGCATTACCCCCCTTTGCGGCCGCACCGGCCCCCCCCCTGAAAGGGGGACCCCCAAAATTCGTCGGGGCCCTAACCCTTTTAACCAAAGCCCTTTTTCCTTATGTTTCCCACCAAAAAGGACGGGCGGACCGCCTTCCCTTGGCGAAATTGCTTCAAGCACAACCACGCCAACCCCCGTAAGCCCCATGCGCCTCCCCATCGCATCCATTTTAACAAAAACTCCCAAAAAATTTTCCGCCGCCCCTCCCCAATCACACTTGCCAAAAGGCAAATGCTTCAGCCAGTTGGAAACGTCTAGGGATCGACGCCACCGCCCCTTTTTCCTCCCTCCTTCTTCTCTCCTCCTTCTTTCCCTGTCCAGTTTTAAAATTTTCCAGGGGGAAAGAAAAGGGTTTTAAAATTTCACTTCCAAATTTTCCCCGCACCCCTGTTCAAATGGCCCCCCGGGGCCCTTCAAGAAAAATAGACCTCCCCTTTTGCCTTATGTCTAAAAACGCACGGGGTTTCCCGTTCTCCCCTTTTCGGTCCCGCACAGACCCCGTAACCCCCCCCTACCACCCCTTGCTCGGGGCCCGCCTCTGCCGGGCCTCCCGCCAAAAGGCCCCACCTCCAACTGTTGTGGGGAAACCCCCCACTAATTTGGGGACCCCACCGCCCTTCCCCCCTCTCTCTAACCGGCCAATAAAAGCCGGGACCGCATCTGCAACCCACCCCCTCCCCAGCTCCCCTGACGCCCCACCAATCACCCCGGGCCCTCCGCCCTGAGGAAAAAAATACACTACCCCACCCCGGGGACGCAAAAATAGGGGGGAAAAGTACACGACAAAAAAACATGTACTCACCAGGCTGCTGGGGGGTGTGGACCCCCAGCGTTCCCTGGGTTTTTCGAGAATTCCCCCGAAATCCCCGATCCACGCTTTGCTGTCCGCAACCCCGGGCTAGGGCCGTCAAACCCCAACAGGGGGGGGGGCCACCTGCGAGGGCCGCGGGTCCTGGGCGACGAGCTCCTGCCTCCTGATGCCTGGATGTCCTTTAAAACCGCCGTCGGGGGGGACAGCCCGCCCCATATGCCCCTTCCCCCCGCCCACTCCCCCGTTGTCCTCACCGCGACCCCGCCCTCCCCCCGCCGGGTGACCCCCCCTGACCGGAGCATCGCCAGCAGAGGCCACCGCCACCACGTTCCGGATCGCCGACGAAGGGGCAACAGCCGGACCTGCACCAGACTGGTGACCCGGCCCACTGTCCCCCGCAGAGCCCGCCGGCCCACTCGGATGCCTCCCGGGCCGAGAAGACCGCCCCACAGCAACAGGGCGATCCCCCTGACCCGGAGGGTCCCTGGAAGTGCTCCCCCGGCGACGACGGGCCCTCGGAGTATAATCCGGGCTCAGGCGTTGGAGGCCTGGCCCTGTGTCTGCGGCTGCTCCTACTGGCGGCCGGCGGTTCTGCCACAGCGGCCTCTGCGCTGCCAACCACCGCCTGCACTGCTTCTCGCAGCCATGCTGCGCCCCTGGATGCGGCTAGCCGCCGCAGCTCCTCCATCTGACGGTCCCTGTCCGCCATAACGTCTCTCCTGGGCTAAAGCAGCGCGCAGCACGGGCTCCTCACTGCCTCACACGTGCTGCGCCGACTGCTTCCCGGGCGGAGAGGCGGCCTTAAATACCGCCCCCCCCTGCGCCCGAACTCCTCCCACCGACTGGCGCGTCACCGCGCCGCGCTCCGGCCGCGCCCAGCATGCCGGGTCATGCTGCGCCTCCTCTCATGGGTGCGTGGCCCCGAACCGGCGCGCGGTCTTGACAGGGAGCGGAGAAAACCTCCAATCCCTTGCGTTCAACCCTTTTATTGCCATGGTCTGTGATCATGGCATAATCAAAGAAAATTCCCCTGCTTCATTGGGTCACCAGGATTCCTGGTGATCTGATGGAACCCGGAGAATATCTATACAGTCAGCCCTGGGGACCTAGAGTATCTCCATGGCTGTCTGCATAGTAAGCCTGCGGTCAGGGCACAAAGTGTGCTGTCCTGACTGTAGCCTGTGTCAGTAATGTATTATTATCCAGTGGTATGCTAATATATTACTAAGTGTAAAAAAAAATTAAAATAGTTATCCCTTTAAGGGATTTAAAAAAAGTAAAAAACATAACAAAAAAGTGTAGAGTAAAACAAATAATAAAATAAAAGTAAATAGTTAATAAAAAAGTTATTGTGCATATCCCACACAAAAAAACCTATACATATTAGGTATCTACGTGACCGTAATAATCTGCAGCATTAATCTAACAGGTGATTTAATGTGAATAGTGTAAAGAATAATAAAAAAACAAATGAAGAAAAACAGTTTTTATGTTATGAGATTTATTTTTTAAATTACACAGTAGTTTATATGTAAACTCAAACTACTCCCCCCCAAAATACTATTACTCTTGTATAAGATAAGTCCTCATTCAACTGTGTCTTAGAAAAAATAAAAAAGTTATGACTGTCTAATCGCAGGGAGGCAAAAACTACAAAATGTAGCTGGTTAATAAGGCAATTTCAGGCCTGGTGCTTAAGGGGTTAAAGCCACCTACCACTCATAAATGTATCCAGGAGTGTGAATTTCACGGCAGTCATGCTTATTCATTTAAGTATTGGAAGTTTTGATTCCCCTAGACCTTTTGCAGTGTTAATTCTATAGCACTATATACAAAAACCAAGTTAGTATTTTTAGTCACAACACAATAATTAAGTTTCCATCTTGTAACAAGTGAGGGCTGTGAAATTGTCATGAATGCTAGATTAGGTCCACATCCGCCGGATTTCTCCACGTCAAATCCTCTGTGGATTTCCCTCAAAATCCGAAGCAAAATTTACATATGTAACATGAGGACTTCCCTTGGATTCACCATGGGTGTCAACCATGCTATGTCAATTGTTTTTGCCAAAAGTTTCCACAACATGTGGATGTGAGTTGTAAAATCTCATGTATTTGATTGCTACTGTTTTTCACTGCAAATGTTACTCAGACAAACTACAGGTAAAATCCACAGCACTTTCCTCCAGTGTTAATCTTATGGTTCGACCACTGGCGCACCATTTTCTACAAGAACAGATTTTCAGCACCTCATATTCACTGGAATTCCCAGTTAGGGCTCAGTTGTAGTATGAGCTGCCGGGGGAATATAATCTAATTATCAAAGAGTTTCCACTGTGGTGACATTACACTTGCTCTAAATATTCATAGAATATTTTAACTGATTATATGAAATGAACTTCCTTCTTGCAACAAGTTGCATCACGTAAAAGACTTATCTTCTCCTTTTTCAAATCAGGATGTGAGGAGTAGTGGTTACATAAGATACTCTTTACTAGATCAGTCCACCGATAGATGTTAGAATATGTTACAGAAGTTTTTTATTCCAATGACCAGACAAATGTGGAGCAACAGTAAAAACCTCCAAATACTTTACACTTCTAAACTCATAGAACAGACTAGATGAGATGCCTGTGTAATAAAAAATATAGCTTAAAGGGGTTATTTCACCATGCTGTTTAACAGAGCCACAAACAGCTTTAGATTCATACTTCCTGTCTCTTCTTGGACAGGCAGTGGGTGGTTCTTTAGCATGTCAACTAGTTATTCCCAGCTCTTTGCACTGACATGAGAGCAGGAGATGTTATCTATAAAGAAAAGAGCTTCAGAGCTCAAAGTAAACAAACATAACTGCTCTCCTTTCTTTGTTAGAGATAACACACTCTGTTCTCAAGCTGCTGGCAGTCCTGTGTGCCGACCTGTGTTGACATCACTCCCTGCTATCAGATAAGAAAAAGAGAAGAGAGAGAAGGGGAGACCAGGGTGGAAACCTAGAGAAACCTGGGTGCACTCAGAGCAGATAAGATCTCTCTTATCTCCTCAACACAGAAATAACTTTGGAAAAAGTCTTCATTTACATTGGTGAAACAACTACTATAAAACTGAGTGTTCTTAATCTTTTTTTTTGGGTGCACATTCTTTTGCTTAGTATATTGTTTATTTTAGTTTTTATCTAGATGCTGCATTGAGCAGATGACCCTTTAGATCTTTGTTATCCTGTGGGGTTAAGTTATAAGATAGCAGCATTTTAGCGCTACAGTTGGCAATCAATCCACAGTGCTAGACCGAAGTGAAAAAGGGGTCAGATAAAAGATAGCTGTTGGCTGAACACTTGTTCATCTATGTAGCTGTTAAAATTGGTCCTGCTGAACCAAATTATATTACAAAGTTCTTATGTAGGGGTACAGTCTGAGGGGCTGTCCGTATTGTTGAGTACCAGACGAAGCACCGCTAAGCCACTCTGCTTATGCCGGGGTATTTTTAGCTATGACTTTGTTCACATGTTCATGTACCAGGATCCTAGCTAAGATAAAGATGAGAAGTCTATGAAGATTCAACGTGTCCTTTTAGATATATTTACTGACAACACAAGAAACATATTTCATCTGACATATTGGGCCACATGTATGAAAACTGTTTAGGTCTAAAACTCTCTTTTTTCCCACAGCGACCAATCAGAGCGCCCCTCTCATTTTTCAGAGCACTATATGAAATGAAAGGGGCGCTCTGATTGGTTTCTATAGCTAACAAAGTGAATTTTAGACCTACACAGTTTTCATACATGTGGTCCATTGAGTCATCAAAAGAAAGTGCAGGACTAACTCCCAAAAACAAAAAATATCCAACAGTCTGCTCCGTGAAACTGTTATGGGTATCTTCACACGACGGATTTTAACAAGGAATTCAATACGGATTCTATGTTGGATTTCTTGTTAAAATCCGCATGTATTAAAATGGCCATTCACTTGAATGGCCAGTCCGCACTGTAGTTCACAGTGAACTCAGTAAACCACAGTGTGTTTTTTACATACCATGGATTTCAAATCTGTGGTGTGGAAATACTAATGAATTAACATGTTCATTCTTTTGAGCGGATGCTAACAGATTCCGCTCTAAGAGGATTGATGGGGTTACCCCAACTTCAATGGGACTAATCCACATCAAAATCAGAGGCAAATACTCTGCTAAGTAAAAATCTTTGGCAGAAATCTGAGGTGTCACAGAGGATTTCTGCCAAAGATTATATGTTGGAGTTTTCCAATAGGAACCCAGCCTTTAGGAAGAAGCTTACTCTGCACTGCCTGCCATGTTAAAAAGTTACAAAAAATCTGACCAAATTGCCACAGACAGTCAAAGGGGTTTTCCACTTATTTATTTTTTATTTTTCAATTAGCTTAGTTGGGCCCTTTTAAATAAAAAAAAGGTTATACTCACCTCTCCCTTCCCCTTTGTTTCAGGGCCGCACCGTCCACCGAACAGTGGTGTAGTTGACTGACAAATGACCGCTGTAGCCATTAAGCAGCTGCAGTGGTGATGTGCCCATCCAGAAGAATAAAGAAGACAACAGAAGATCAGCAGCCACTGAGCTAAAGGAAGAGGTGAGTATAAATTTATTTTATGAACTAAATTTCCTGATGTTGTACACTGTAGGGATGTAGATCTGTATATGCAATTTACATGATGAAGGATATCATTGAATAAATCTTACAGCTAAGACTAGGCTCCAACTATGAAACCTACCCTAAGTTGGCCCTATATAGTACATCTAAAGACTTGCTCGTTCACATCCCTTGCGACTATGTTTGCTCCGTTTTCATTCATATGTGCTTTCTTTAGGGAAAGGGGTAAGTTCACCCAGGGTAAGTTCATAGTGTGTACCTGCCCTAAACAAGAGGTTCTGACAAAAACATTGTCCCTTCCAAAGAACACCTCTTTGAGGAGACCACCCATGTATTTAGACCATATTTCCTGTGATTTTAGACTTTATCATATACCATGTTCTTTGAAAGGCTCACCCATCTGAAAGATTTCTAATGCAGTTTTGAGTGGTCAGGTCAAAGAGGTTTCATGGCAGTAGGAAATTGCTATTTTTTTAAATTTTTTGTTTGTGGCTCCAGAACTAAAATGAGAGGGAATTCCAGCAATTGTGTTGCAATATGAGATACTAAAAGAAAGAAAACTTTTTAATAAAATATTAATTTTGTTGGAATCTACTGTTCTCTACGGGGGGGCTGCAGTGTGCACGAAGGTCTTGCTTTGAAGTGATCAGTTAAGTTGTAAGTGCAATACTTGTAGTAATAGTACTAAAGAGTAGTAATAGTACTAAAGAGTAGTTTTGTGTCTTGTAGTTCCATAACTGCAACCATACATACATACTGAGTTCTGCTGAATCAATCAGGTGACTGGTCAGGTGAACTTTGTCAGGTGAATAGTTAGGGTGAAGTGGTTACCTAGATCGCAGAGTTCAATTTGCAGCTTGTGGAAGTCAGTAGGCCTTTCCTTTAAGAGGAGAGTGCTGCTGCTGCTGTGATTAAAGGGTTATAAGATAAGTGGGTTTGTTTAGCGAAGTATTCTGAGGCGGGGGGCGAGTGTGTCTGTTTTGTTCTAAGTGTCTTTTTGCTTAGTGTGAGACTTAATAGTGTGGGAATTTAGATTTGGGGCTTTTAGAAAGGGTCAGTATTATACATGATTTTTTTTTTATTTGTATCTGTATTCTATCTGTTTTTTTTATTTTTTTTATTATTGGTAACATCCCCATGAGGTTCCATGTTTTGACCATTTTTTTTTTTGGCTGTCCAGTGCACAACCTGTGCAAATGTATGCATCTTGAGCAACAGTTCGGGGGCATATGCTGTGCAAGATTGGTGCCCACACTGCACCATTTAGGAAGCCCGGGATCCTGGATCTAAATGAGCAAGTGGCGACACTGAGATCATTGCAACTTGGTGGAAGCGGTTTACTGCTCACTGAGCACTCATCGCAGGTGTTGATGCTGGGGAGGGTGGAGGGTTTTAGCTGGAGGTGCAGGTACATGAGGCAGCTAGATGGGGAACAGTCAGAGAAAGACAGGGTAGAGGGGAAAAGAGTGTCTAGGGAGGTAGTCATGATCTGGTACACCCCAACAAATTTGCAAGATTGGCGGATGAGGGGGATGTCAGCTACAGAAATAGCATTGCTTGCAGCAAAGGACACTACCCCTGTCTGCTCCAGTAAGTATGGGAATAGGAGTTTACAGGGCAGGTAGGAAAGGTGCTAGTAGTTGGGGACTCCATTATTAGGGGAAAACAGACAGGGCAATCTGCCACAAAGGACGGGATAGTTTCGAACAGTTATGTTGTTTACCTGGGGCCCGGGTTCGACATATCGAGATCGGGCTGACAGATTGCTGGGTGGAGGCTCGGTGAGAATCCAGCTGTCATTCGTCCACAATTGGCACCAATGACAAAGTTAGAGGTAGGTGGAATGTCCTTAAAATGATTTCCAGGGATTAGGGCAAAAAGCTCAAGGCAAGAACCTCCAGGGTACATTTTCAGAAAATCTTACCGTTCCATGGGCCACACCAGAGAGCAGAGGGAGATTAGAGAGGTGAATAAGTGGGCTCAAACATTGGTTGTTGGAAAGAGGGAAATTGGGTTTTTGGAAGAAATGGGATGACTTCTGTCTTGGCTACAGGCTCTATGCTAGGGACGGGCTGCCACCTAAATGGGAGGGTGCAGCTGTATTGGGGACAAATGGGGTACGGGAAGTGGAGGAAGGAATATTTAAACTAGGACTGGGGGGGAGGGAACTACAAATATAGCGTGCAAGATAGTGAAGATAGAGAGCTGGGAATTATAGTAATAAATTCAGGGGGGTGGAGGGACGGAAAGGGGTAGCAATAGATAAAACGAATACAGGGAGATAGCGAATAAAACTGGAAAATCTTTAAATTGCATGGCTGACCAATGCCAGTGGAGGAGGAGTCGACCAACAAAATCACAATGAACTAGAGTATTTAATTGGCAGAAGAAAATATGACATAGAGGGATAACTGAGACATGGCTGGACGAGAGCTACGACTGGGCGTGGTTAAACTTGCAGGGTTACAGTCATTTTAGAAGTGACCATAATACACCGGGAAGGGGGGAGGTGTCGTCTCTTATGTAAGATCCATGTCTGAAGCCACATTTGCGGGAAGATATAGGGTAAGGTAGTGAACAGGTGGAATCACTATGGGTATATATACAGGGGGGAAGGAAGTAACAGTAATATAATTACTTGGGTCTGCTATGGGGTCTCCAATGATATCAGATTCCCATAGACTGTTATGTTTCTCAGGCTAATAGTATGAAGCATCCTTATCAGAATGAGGTGTTGGCTGGGGCGACTTTAAACTATCTGGACATAAACTGGGAATCTGAAACCTGTAGCTCTCACAAGGAAACAGGTTTTTGTCTATAACTTAAGATAATTACCTTTCCCCAATAGGTGCAGGAACTGACTAGAGGAAAGGCCCCCTTTCTAGACTTAATATTGACTTAATAGACTGACAGAGGGGGAACCTATCAAAGGTAGGGTTGAGGGGGCACCTAGGGGAATTGAGTGACCCATTTATATAATAAACTTCCATTTATCCTTCAATAGTGCTCCTTGTCATGGAGCCACAAAAACACTGAATTTAAAAGAAGGATAATTTTACCTGCTTAGAGAGGCACTAAAATGTATTGACTGGGACAAGGTGTTTAAAAATAGCAGACAAAAAATAAATGGGGAGATCTTAAAAACATCTAGGCGCCCAATGTGAGAGGTTACTTACCATATGGTAAAAAAATAAGTAGAGAAACAGGAAAACCCAATGTGGATCACAGAGATGTAAAGAAGGCAATAAAAAACAAAAAGAAAGCATTTCAGTACTAAAACCGTGGGGGGAGGAGAGTGAAGAGGCACTAAGAAGCTATAGGGAAAAAAAAATAAAGTGTGTAAAATAAAGATAAAGGCCAGCAAAGCTGGGAGACAGAAAGACGTATTGCCATAGAATGTAAAACTAAGCCAAATATTTTTTAAACTATATAAATAGTAAAAAGATTTAAAAAAGAAAATGTTAAAAAAAAGAAAATGTTGGCCCTTTTTTAAAAATACTGAGAGAGACCAGTGAGGGCGACATGAGGAAAAAGCAACCTATTAAACAATTTCTTCTCACTGTATTTACCGGGAGTATGAGTTCTTGTTGAACAGAGGGATGAGGTAAACTGCCAACTTAAAAGTTTCTGGTTCTAGCCAGGAAGAAGTGCAGCTCCGCCTTAGGAAGATTTTAAAAAGACAAATCCCAGGCCCTGACGGTAACACCCAGGTGTCCTACGGAGAGTTAAGTGATGTCATAGATAGGCCTCTATTCTTAATATTTATGGACTTGTTAATAACGGGGTTATGTCCCAAAGTTGCCGGCCATCATACGCAAATGTAGAGGTGCCAATATTCAAAAGGGAGATCAAAAAGTTATCCAGAAACTATAGGCGGTAAGCTTAACCTCTGATGTAGGTAAAATGTTTGAAGGTTTTCCTCGAGATGCTATCTGGAGTAATCTCAATGAAATAAATGGTTATAACGCCGTTTCAAGCATGGTTTATGAAGGATCGATTGTCAGACTAATCTCATCAGCTTCTGATGTGGAAGTCAGTGATAGACTGGATCGGGGTGAGCACTGGATGTCTATATCTAGATTTTTCTAGCAAGCATTTGATACGGTGCCACATAAAGGTTGGTAAAATAAAATAGAGAATGCTTGGACTGGGGGAAAATGTGTGCAAATGGGTAAGCATATGGCACACTGATAGAGAAAACCAAAGGGTAGTAATTAACGGTACATTCCTAGCTGGATCGTGTTACTAGTAGAGGTTAACACAAGGGTCCAGTATTGAGCCCCTATCCTCTTTAAACATCGCGCGCGCATTAATGATCTTTACACAGGGATTACACAGTAGAATTAGTCGATCTTTGCAGGACGATAGTTAGCTCTGTAAAGTAATCAAACACAATAGAGGATAATGTGTTATTACAAAGGGTCTGGATACGTTGGAGGCCTCTGGGCAGGAAATGGCAGATGAGTATTTAATATAGATAAAAATGCAATGTTATGCACATGGGAGGAAAAATCCGATTAACTTGATTACATGTTTTAAAATGGAAAAACATGGGTAAAAGTGACATGGAGAAGGACTTGGGAAATCCTAGTGGACAGTAACACTTAACTGTTAGCAGCAATGTCAGGCAGCAGCTGCCAAGGGCTATTAGGATCATGGGTGTATAAAAGGGGATAGAGGCCATGATGAACATTATTCTCCTATTATACAAAGTCACTGGTTTTTAGACCCACATGGTCTATTGGGTACAGTTTTGTGGGCACCAGTGCACAGGAAAGAAATTGTAGAGCTTGAACAGGTACAAAGGCGCGGAAGGAAACCAAAATACTAAAAGGAGCTGGGTGGACTACGATACCAGAAAGTTAGCAGATTAGGAGCAGTTATTTAGTTTAGAGAAAAGATGGCTTGGGGGGGGACAAAATTAATATGTTTAATACATCAAAGGTCAACTCTAGAGGATCTTCAAGATTGTTTTATACCCAGGCTGTTATAGACAAGGGGGCATCCTCTACGTCTTGAGGAACGAAAGTTTCTACATAAACATTTGAAGGATTCTTTACTGTAAGAGCAGTGAGTACTGTGGAACTCTCTGCCAGAGGGACTTTCATGGTGAATTCAAGTAAACGGCGTTCAAAAATGGTTTAGATGCATTTCTGGAGCGTAATAATATAACAAGTTATAGTGACTAGGATTCAGGAGTGGGGTCATTGATCCAGGGATTTTTCTGATTGCCAGATTGGAGTCGGGAAGGAATTTTTCCCTAAAATGAGGACAATTGGCTTCTACCTCATTTGGGGGTTTTTGCCTTCCTCTGGATCAACACCTTAGCACAACAGGCTGAACTGGATGGACGTCTTGTCTTTTTTTCGGCCTTACAAACTATGAAACTATGAAACTATGCAATACTTGTAAATCATTAAAATCAACTACTATAGTTACGGTTCCAAGAGGACCATTGTAAGTTGAAACTTTTATAACCTGAGACCATAACTATTTAGAAGACTTGGATTTGGTTCTAAAGCCCCATAATGTCACCCAATATATTGCAAAATGGAGATTGAGCAGATAACTAGTACATATAAAGCAAGTCCTTGGATATAAAAATCAGAAAGAGCTGCTGGAAACTGGAAATCCCATTCTATATTAAAGGGTTTTTCTCACTAAAAAGATTAGCTTTTAGCATGTAGGGAACGGTAAATGAAGACTTTTTCTAAACACATTGCTCTATTGATAGTGCCCTGGTCAAGAGATAAGAAAGATTTTATCTGCTCTGAGTGTATAGGTTTCTCTGGTTACCGTCCAAATCTTTCTTTCTGATTAGACAGAGAGCAGGGAGTGACATCACCATGGATAGAACTCACTTTAGGGAAGACTCATTATCTCTAACAAGATTAGCTTTTGATAAACAATTATTTTTATAAAAATTATAATAATCTTCCTTGATTATTATGTACATGATTTTGTATAATGTTTGTTGTATATATTGTTAGTGTATGATGCTGTTTACTGTGAATTTTTATTATAAATGTTTAATATGATTATTTTATTTTCAGAGCGACATATTTGAGAAAGGTCGATGAATTGACCGAAAACGTTCATACCTAGTCGCCTTTCCTTTTTCAAGTGATTTATCATCTTAATTTTTAGCATGAATAATTAATAAAAATTACAAAATTTTTGAAACTCAATTTTTGTGCGGGTGTATACCTATATTGGTCTTTCTTTCTGATTAGACAGAGAGCAGGGTGTGACATCACCATGGATAGAACTCACTTTAGGTAAGACTCATTATCTCTTAACAAGATTAGCTTTTGTTAACAGACAAGCAATTGTTTTTACTCTTCATAGCACTTATAGCTATGTTTACGCAGATTCAATCTCCTGCACGTATGTCTTTGTATTGTTTTAGCTAGGTATAGAGGAGCTAAATATACTAATCACTGCTATAGAACCACCCACAGCCTGACTAAGCAGTATGAATTTGAAGCTGCCTGTGACTCTGAAATAGCCTTTAATTATAGTAGTTTCTTCAGGGTCCTGTATAGTACAGTGTGCCAAAATAAAACGCCCTCACCTGGTGCCCAAAGGAGCGGCTCGCCCTGACACATTTAAAGAGCAGTACAGGCAGGCGTGCCAATAGGGCAGTAAAGGCAGTACTCCTGTCAGGGGCCCTAATCAAAAAGGGGCCCACGGAACTAGTAATGGGTGAGGGTCCCATTTGATTTGGCTGTATGGGGCCCTGAAACAGTTAATAGATGACTGATGGCAGCCCTGAGTACAGGACATGTAGTACCGCACTGTACTGTAGAGAGGCACTACCAGACCGCCAATCACTCCATGTACTTCACTATTACAGATGTTTTGTTGGGGTAATGCTCATGCTTAATGGTTGGATCTTGTTTATGACATTATAAAGGTGAATCTGGTTTCAAGTTACAGTTACCAAGAAATACCATTGTATGTGGGAATATCGCAAGCTGAGGCCATTGTAACGCAAGGGATCTCTATGCTATAAATATCACTATCTCGCTTGACAGTCCATTATAGTCAAAAGTCCTGATTAGCCATTGAGGACCTAACCCTTATAAACTCCACATACTGCAAGTATTTTATATACAAATAGAAGAAGCGGGTTAAAGGAAGGATAATCATGCGCTTCCTTTATAAACTTTCTCTTAGTCTGTGTTGAATACCCCTACGTGGCAGATGCGAAGGCCAGCGATTTTAAGATCTTTAACAGGTTTGACAGTATAACCACATCACTTTCCATTTTATTATTGTCACTTTTCTTTTGCTGGAATATTTTTCATGTGTTTTATGTGATTGGTGAGGGACCTTTGGGAGTCACCGCAGCCGTATCAGCACTGGAACGGGAGAGGTGAGCACAAGTTAGTTTTTGGGGGGCAGAAGGGAATTTTTGAAAAAAAAAAAAGTGGACACCCCTTATAGCTTGGTGGTTACAGCAACAATAAAATGTGCACAAATCTTGGCGATTCTCTGTGTGAGACTAAGGGCGACATGTATGAACGGGCTTTACGCAGGGATCCGATGTTAGGCGCAGCGTTCGCCACTTTCAGCTGCGCCCCGCATGAAGGGGCGGGCAATGGGCGTGTGGGCGCGCTGTAGGCATTCCGGGGCGGAACGCGGCGCTCGAAAACTCCGAGGCATGTCCGATCGCGAGTCGGCAAAGTGCGGCGCATTGCAGCGCTCGGCAGCTCCGACAGGCAGACCTGGTTTATTTTGGTCTAAATGATCCGGCGGAGGCGCAGTGAAGCCAAAACGGAACATGAGAGGAAACATAGAAGATCGCAACAGAAATCTCGGCACTCAGCTCCATGCGGCATAGAGTATGAATAAAAAAAAAATGCCTTTATAAAGGCGTAAAACATTCTCAGAAAAAGAGCTCAAACCTCAAAAATAAAAAATATATAAATAAAATCACTTTCCAAAAATCTAGAACGGCGCAAAATCAGGAATTAGGATCTTGGGAATTGCAGGGAAATACAGTAATTCAAATTCTGTAAGCTATTCTCATTGGTCAGCATAAACCAGCCAATCAGAATAGGAGCGTCAGTGACCCATTAAAACCTATGGAGAAGTTTGGACCAATCAAAAATAAAGGCGGGACAGTTCAAAATACAGTAAAAATGCAGAAAAGAGCTGATTGGTTGAGCTAGCGGGGGCTTGGCAATCCTGGCCAATCAGAATAGGAGCGACAGGGACCCATTATAACCTATGGAGAAGTTAGAACCAATCAAAATCAAAGGCGGGACAGTTCAAAATACAGTAAAAATGCAGAAAAGAGCTGATTGGTTGAACTAGCGGGGGCTTGGCTATCCCGGCCAATCAGAGCGCGAGCTACTTGTCCCATTGTAGTCAATGGAGAGATCGGGGCAATGAAATCTCGGCGCTCAGCGCCGTGCGGCATGGAGTATGATTAAAAAAATCATTTTTATTAAGTGTAAAATATTCTCTGAAAAAGAGCTGAAACCTTCTATAAACATAAATCAATTAAATCCCGAACAACGCATTTGTCGCCGAGACTGGCGCTACATAAGGAATTGGGATATAGAGAATTGCCGGGAAATACAGTAATTCAAATTGTTTAAGCTCTTCTCATTGGTCGGCAGAAACCAGCCAATCAGAATAGGAGCGACAGTGGCCCATTCTAACCTATGGAGGAGTATTGACCAATCAGAATAGGAGCGACAGGGACCCATTATAACCTATGGAGAAATATTGACCAATCCTATTCAAAGGCGGGACAGTTCAAAATACAGTAAAAAAGCAGAAAAGAGCTGATTGGTTGAGCTAGCGGGGGCTTGGCTATGCCGCCAATCAGAGCGCGAGCTACTTTCTCATAGAGTTCTATGGGGAAAAGAAATGCAGAGCGAGCTCTGTTTGTGATTGGCTAAGTTAAAAGAGGCGCAGTTATTTGGACCAATGGGAGAGCGAGCGACGTTCTTATGGGTTTTCTAATGCAATCGGGAATACAACTGTAGATGGCCGAAATCAAATGATAAGACTACAGAAGTTGTCCCGATGTGTATATAAAATGAACAATAATATTGGGGTAAAGAAAAAAAAATATTAATTCAATAAAATTCATTTTTATTTCTTTATTTTTGTTACACCCATACTATTGATCCTTGGCTAACGAAAAAAAAGAAATAAAAATGATTTTATTGAATTAATATTTTTTTTTCTTTACCCCATATTTTTGCATTTATAACACAGGGGACAACTTCTGGACTTATCTTTGATTTCGGCCATGTACTGTTTTTTTCCAAAATTGCATTAAAAAAACCCATAAGAGCTGCTCGCCTCCCATTGGTAAAATAACCGGGCCCCTTTTAACTTAGCCAATCAAAAAAGAGCTCGTTGCATTTCTTTTCCCCAAAAACTCTATGAAAAAGTACTTGCCTCGGGTGGGTAGCCAAGCCCCCGCTACCAAACCCAAACTCTTTCTGCCTTTTACGTATTTTGAACTGTCCCGCCTTTGAATATGTTTGGTAAATTTTCCCCCTGGGTTATAAGGGGTCCCTGTCGCTCCCATCTGATTGGGCGGAAAAGCCAAGCCCCCCTACTCAACCCAAACACTCTTTTCTGCCTTTTTCTGTATTTTTAACTTCCCACCTTTTTTTTGTTGGGGGCCCCTATTCTCCATGCTTTTAAAGGGTCCCTGTCCCTCCAATTCTGATTGGGGTGGCTTCTGCCGACCAATGAGAAGCTTAAAGAATTTAATTACTGTTTTTTTTCCCGGCAATTTTCAATATCCAAATTCCGATTAGGCTTTCTAGATTTTTGGAAAGTGATTTTTTTTATTATTTTTTTTGTAGGGTTTGAGCTCTTTTTCAGAGAATGTTTGACGCCTTTATAAAGGCGATTTTTTGATTCATACTCCGCACAGACATGTTTAATGATTTCTCGCTGTTTTCCAGCCCGTCTCGAATCGGAATACATGTTAGGCGCAGTCCCGCACTGCGCCTAAGTCCCCGCACTGCGCCCCACACACTGGCGAGGCGCGGTGGACTTTACATAGTATGTATGAGCGCGCCCCAGCGCCGACATAAATCAGGCACAGATTTCGCCGGTAAACTGGCGGAAAGGTGCGCTCCGACGTGGCGAGCTGCATACATGTCGCCCTAAGTTCCTAATAAACAATATCACTGACGGTTCTATTGCAGCACTCTTGCACAGTCACATAGAAGTAATATGTCCAGTAATAGGTCCTGCACCAGGGGCCCAGTAGTCACAGTCACTTAAGGGTATGTTCACACAGAGTATTTTGGCATGTATTGTGGCACATATCGTACCGAAATAAGTGCCGAAATACATCCAAAACATTGTTCTAGACACTTTCCATAGACTGCAATGTAAAATATGCACCGTCATTCAGGAGACAAGTATTTTACTATCGTAATTTTCGGCGCGACTAGAATTGACACGTCAATTCTTTCAGGAATATACACACTGTGAAACAATAAAGCATAGGAGACAGAAATGTGCCTCAGGCACTACGCATTGTATTTGCCTTCAAATTACAGTGTACACAGTCAATAGCGACAACTCAAGATGCAGTGTTCTGCATTTCACCACTGGAACATTGATTCTCACCTGGATGACACTGATGGTGCTGATGTTACAAAAGTCTCCACTGTCACAGATATCACAGATGTCACTAAATCCCCTAATCTGCCCTCAGCTGTCTTCTGTCTGCTTGCTTGTCACTGTCCCTGCTAGGAATCACACAACTCACTCTCCCCACGGCCTAAGAAGTGTTCTCTGCAGCCACAGCTCTCCTCAGCAGCCTCGGTTGTCCTCAGTTACAGCCACTGTACCAGTGTCTACCACCTGTTCTATGTGGTCACTACAACCCACCTACAGAACTGTCACCATACACAACAATTACACTTCAGCAAAAGGCTTCCCATTCTACCAACTGCTTCCTACCTCATAGCCTTAGGGGCCGTTTACATGGCAGTGGACAAAACCGGCCGGTATTAGTCCTGTTTTGCGGCCGTCCTCACGGTCGCGGGGGGGGACGGCTTTTCTCCGTGATGAGCGGAAACCGGACGGAAGATGGTGCATGTTCAATGTTTTGTCGCCGGTCCGCCGGCGACAAAACCGCCGGGCAGAAAACCCGTGCAGTGGGGACTGCTGCACAGGTTTTCCCTAGAGCACAATTATGCTCATTTTTGGCCGGTTTTTCAGGCGGTCTGAAAAACCGCAAACCGGCTGAAAAACCGGCCGAAAACCCATGCAGTGGGGACATGCCCTTATGGTGCTTGGGGCAATCTTCTTATTTCCAAGTTCCCAGAACCATGAAAATTCAGGATTAAAATGGAATAAAAACCTTAATACACCCTGCTGCAGCTTCTGAAATAGAAGGGCATTGGGTGGCACAATAGTAACAGAGGTTCTCAATAAGTACTACACGTAGCAGTCTCTTTTAAGCGGGGGAGGGTGACTTAAAGGGGTTGTCTCACTACATTGATTCTTCTTACCTCAGTCCTGTTTTCTTGGTTCATTTTGAATTCAGGGGCGTGTTTACTGGTTTCCACTAGGCTGCAGTAGAAGCCAGGTCTGTAGCTATAGCAACCAGTGCTGGCAGCCTATTAGGAGATATCAAACAGGTCTGTAGCTATAGCAACCTGTGGAGCTGATGCATCCCATCAAGAAAGGATATCTCAGAATAGCTAGGATACTGTTAATGGACACATATTGCAAAGTGACTTCTTTTTGCAAGATCTATAACATAAAAAGCAATCCTTGTACTGAGACAACCTCTTTAAGTATCATTGGCCCTTGCATAGTTCCATAGTGGTCCCTTTTTGCCCCCCTTACAAGAAACATAGTGGCTCATAAGATAACTCTCTTGCCACAGAGGAAGGGCATCATTTGCTTAGAGTTTGATTGGTTAGTGTTTACTCCCTATGTTTATGTAGCAGTCTTCTTTCTTTCCATGGAGCATTGTCTGAAAAAAAGTTTGCGAACTCCGAACTCCATCTTTTCCATGAAAAACAGTACAATCCCCTCAAATCGGAGGGGGCCTCATCCACCATAGTCTCATCAATTAAAACTTCTGAATCTCACTATGACATCTCAAAAGTTTAACTGTGAACGTCCACTATTCCAGAATATTTGATAATGCGGAACTAAGCAGGTCCCATTAATGGTAGATAGACACTGATCAGCCAGAATATGAAATAGGTAAAAGTGAGTAACACTGATTATCTCATGACTATGGCATCTGTCAAGAAGTGGGATAAATAGAGCAGCAAGTAAACAGGCCGTTCTTAAAGATGGTATGAAAAACGGGCAAATGTAAACTGTAGCGCAACTCTGACAAGGCCAAGATTGTAATGGCTAGATCTCCAGTTCAAACCTGAAGTTTATATACACTATATAGAAAGACACAGATGCATGTTTTTCTCATTATCTGATATGAAATCACAATAAACCTTACCCGTTAGGTCAATTAGGAACCAAAATTATTTATATTATTTTTATTTTACTGCACACTTGTGGATGTATTTTAATTCACACCAGAAACATACTGTTTCTGTGTGTTACATCATGGGAGAGTCTAAAGAAATCAGCCAAGATTTCAGGAAGAGAATTGTGGATTTGCACAAGTCTGGATCATCCTTAGGTACAATTTCCAGATACCTGAAGGTGCCTCATTCATATGTATAAACAATTATAGGCAAGTGCAAGCAAGATGGGAATGTCCAACCATCATACCGCTCAAGAAGGAGACGGGTTATGTGTCTCAGAGATTAATGTGCTTTGGTCCGACATGTGCATATCAACCCAAGAACAAAAGCAAAAGACGAAAAAGATGATGTTGGCGGAAGCTGGTAAGATTGTGTCATTATCCACAGTGAAACAAGTACTGTATCAACATGGGCTGAAAGGCCACTCTGCCAGGAAGAAGCCATTACTCCAAAAGAAACATATCAAAGCCAGATGCACACAGGAACAAAGACTACATTGTTGAATACATGTCCTGTGGTCTGATGAAACTAAAATTGGGGAAGCTTGGAAGCCTAAGAACACCATCATGATGTTGACAGCATTATGTTGTGGGGTTGTTTTGCTGTAGGAGGGACTGGTGCACTTCATAAAATAGATGGCATCATGTGGAAAGAAGATTATATGGCAATACTGAAGCAACATCTCAAGATATCAGCCAAGAAGTTAAATCTTGGGCGGAAATGGGTCTTCCAAATGGACAATGATCCAAAGCATACTGCCAAACTGGTTACAAAGTGGCTTAAGGATAACCAAGTCAATGTTTTGGCCAGCACAAAGCCCCGGTCTCAATCCTATTGAAAATGTATGGGCAAAGCTGAAAAAGCAGGTGCGAGCAAGGAGACCTCCAAACATGGCTCAGTTCTGTCAGGAGGAATGGGCCAAAATTCCTACCAACTATTGTAAGAAGCTTATGGAAGGAAATCCAAAACATGTGACCCAAGTCATACAGTTTAAGGGCAATGTTACCAAATACTAATGAAATGTATGGAAACTTTTGACTTTGCCGAAAGTAATAAAAATGCTTTAGGCTATGTTTCCACTGCACAAAGAAACGGATATTTTGTCAGTATTTTTTGTTTTTTTAAAAACGCTTAAAAAACTACAGAAAAGAGGTCCCATTGACTTTAATAGTATAAATGTCCTGTTGTCTCCACAGAATGTCTATTTTCTGCACGTTTTTGCTGCTGGTCGTTTTATTAAACATGTTGCAAAAAACAACAGAGCAGGGCAGAAAATTTACTATTGGAATCTATGTAAAGCACCGGACGATTTTTGCAGAAATACACAGCAAATATAATGCTGCGCATTTCTGCAAAACAAAAGTTGCAAAAAAAGCACAAAAAAAATGACTTTTTTTTCAGAAACTGTAATAAACGTTTTTAGGATTTGGTTAAAGAATTCTCTCTCTTTCATTATTCTGGCATTTGGCAAATATAAATAATTTTGGTTCCTAATTGCCCTACAACGGGTAAGGTTTATTCTGATTTCATGTTAGATAGTGAGAAAAAAATGCATATGTGTGTTTTCATATAGTGTATGTAAACTTCTGGTTTCAACTATAAATATATACAGGCAGTCCCCGGGTTCCAAACGGGATAGGGACTGTAGGTTTGTTCTTAAGTTGAACTTGTATGTAAGTCGGAACAAGTAGATTTATTAAATCTAACTCCAGCACACGTGCAGGGAAGGGTTTTTACATTTGTTTTGCTGCTGTTTGTGCCACTGTAAGATTTCACCTCAAGTTGCTGCTGTGGCATGCTAGAATTTGTCGTTCCACAGCTACTAACTGCTGTGGAACATGGAACTACAAGTGCCAACATGCCCGATAAGTCTCCGTTTGTAATCAGGGAACAGATGTATGTCAGAACGTGTAAGTCGGGCACCCCCTGTATATATAATATATATAATATATATATATATATATATATATAAATATATATATATATATATATATATATATATTGCAATGAAATAGGTGTGTGAAGTCCTCAACCTACATATCTTTAATGAGTGTAATATTTTGTATGCGAATACGAGAGTTGAGTAGTCTTGAACAAACAGTACATGTGAAACAAAAAAAAGGAAGTATGTAATCACTGTACCACTGCTAGCATCCCATCTGCAAACTACCATTGAAAACCCCGAGCATACATGAGAGCCATGTTCTTCGGACCTTCTTGCAAACTCAAGTCTCTAGTCAAAAGCTGAAAAACGTTGCATGCATGCCAGTATAGTTGATTTTGTGGGCTTCATGTTGGAGTTTTTGGTTTATTTTTTAGGAGTTAATTGTTCATATCTATAATTAACATTCAGAATTGTTGTGGGTTTGTAAATGAGGAAGAAGTAAAGTTAGTGACAGTTGCTGCTTGAGTATATTAATGGGTGTAGTACTCCAAAGAGTCTGTGTCAGTTGAAAGATGTGCTGTATGGTACCTTCTGTTGGTGGCCTTCCATGTGGTGTACAGTCACACAGTATACAAATACTCTTATTAGTGTCTAATTATGAGCACCATATAGTGTGTGCCCAAATGGTGCCATAAGCTGGAAAAATAACTCCTCTACACAGTTACCTAAATTGCAATTGTAGACAGTTCCCACATCACCATACATTACAAAAATATTGTAGTGCCCAGGTAGTAAGGCTTCAAAATACAGTGTGCAAATATTACCAATATAGATTTTCTTGGGTTGGGTGAATAAAAGTGGTTGTGCAGAAAACCAGTAGATTTGGATTTCTACCAACAGTTGTGGAGTGGTAACCTGCAAATCTACTATCATTATTTGTGATGTCATGGCGTAATATCGCGATCTTATGTCATGTGACCACAAGTCAGACTGTAGTCTTAGCCTTATGGTATGTCTCCCTAATTTTATAATTGTGAATAGCCTAACCTATTGAGAAATTCATGAAAAAAGCAGCACAACCAAAAATGCAAAAAACAGTTATTTTAATCACCTAAGTCCATACAACCAATATTGAAACCCCTCAATGGGGATTTAGGTCATGCTTTTGTGCTCTGCAGACCATTTTTCTGATGTTGTTTTTTGGTGGTGTTGTATCCTTTGTCTTTTTTCTTTTGATAGCCTATCCTATTAGCCACAGCAGCTACAAAGAGCTACTCCAAAGGATCTAGCATGCCGCAGCATCACACAGAAAGCCCATTGATTTGTAATGCTTTATTTCACCAGTGGAGGCGCTGCAGATTATATTATATCACAGATTATATGTGATTACTGGGCGCCCAGCAGTCCTAGCTGCAAGAAATCCTGTAATTAATTTATTCTAGAAAAGCAAAAGTTTTTGACTTCTCCATCTAGCATTGTATCTTGTATTGTAATCCAGGACAGTATTAACAACTTTAGTGGCCTTAGAGCTGAAATCCCCTACATTTTCTGCTGGCTTATTGCTGAGAACTTGCTCTGGGAATCTGGTTTCCAGGAAGCATTATCTTTACAGCAGCCATTGTGCCGCTGAGAGACAAGACCACCCGAGAGAGATGTGGTCCCTCGTCCACTCTTGTGATTGACTGCCGGGAAACCTGACAGTAAATTCGTTAGAGTCCTATGGGTAAACGGCCGACAGAAAAAAAATCAGTCAGGAGAACTAATACAGTTTACAATAGTAAATGTTAGACATCTACTTCCTGTCCCTAGAACTGAAAGCAGAAGTATAAAGCACAAAAACCAGAGTTTACTGCACACAGTTACTGCACGGCAGCTTCATTTTGGAATAGAGAACACTTTCATTTTAGATATTTTTCTAATTACAATAGAATTGCCCACTGCCAATTTTAAAAAGGCATAAAATGGACACATTTCATAATCTTTTTACAGCCGCAACACCCAGTTCTTAAATGGTTCTGCTGAACCAACCATAGATTACAACAGAACCACATGGACCTTTAAAACTGGCCTGAATCTGCTACTTGTTGTATGCAATGGTGTATTAATCCACGCCGATACTGGTTACACATGAAAATATAAATGTTCTCGCACTTTAAAAGCCAGAAAGGGAGTTAAAGGGGTTGTCTCACTACAAGGATTGCTTTTTATGTTAAAGATCTTGCTATAACATAGACTATAACATTAGGACTTGCAACAACTTCTTCTAAAGAATGGAGAATTATTACAGTCATAGAATTACTTAAAACCTATAAAACCCAGAAAATATTTCTTAGTTATCTTGGATTTCTTAAAGGGGTTGTCTCACTACAAGGATTGTTTTTATGTTAAAGATCTTGCAAAAACGAGTCACTTTGCAATATATGTCCATTAACAGTGTCCTACCTATTCCTAGATATCCCCTCTTGTATGGGCTGCATCAGCTCCTCAGGTCGCTATAGCTACAGACCTGTTCAATCTCTCAGGATAGGCTGCCAGCTCTGGTCACTATAACTACAGACCTGGCTTTTACTGCAGCCTAGTAGAAGACACTAAACACGCCCCTGAATTTAAAATGAAACCAAGAAAACAGGACTGAGGTAAGATGAATCAATGTAGTGAGACAACCCCTTTAAAGGTTGCCTTCTGCAATTATCAAAATTGTAAAAACGGTGCATTTGGGAAGAAATCGAATGTGAAATCCTATTAAATTTGATACATATAAAATTATGAGGTCCAATGATAACCTATCAGTTTAAAGGGGCCCACTTGGTGCATAAACATTGTACCTTTTAGTAAGGGAGAACGTGGCTTCATTCTAGTACTGCAGTGTGGGTTCTTCAATATTTGGCGCTGTTAACCATACCTTTGAAATATTGCTACTTATGCTGTTGTTTCAATTCCATGTCAATAGGTCATGGGGCCAATCTCACTTTGTTATGGGGCCCCATGAATCATAGTTATACACTGGGGAAGGGCACAGTGTCTATTATAATAAATTTTAGGGGCAAAGTGAGTATTATTAATTTCAGGGTGCAAAGTGTATAGTATGATGCATTTCATGAGTTTAAATTGTGTAGTATGAGTCATTTTAGGGTGTAAAATATGTAGTATGATTACTTTCAGGGGGTACAGTATATATTATTAAAGGAGTTTTTCCATGTAGCCAAATCCCCTTCTGAGGCTGGCTTGTAGCTTGCTCTGAGAACAGGGAAAAGAGGAGGTTCTCCCTGTTCTTTTCTATGGCAGTTCCGAATATAGCCAAGAGAGTGTGCGCGGCTATATTCAGAACATCTGTCGCCTCATCAAGAGCATGTGATGTAGTAAAGTCATACAGGCACGTGGAGGCCACACACTACTGAGCCTCATTTTCTTGTCTTGAGGCATTTCCACTAAAGTTGGATCAGCCTGTAATTTTAAGTATCATTCCAAATCCAGACCTCCATGGGATATTAATTTTGCACTTCATTTCATTTAATTTTATGTTTTATTGTTCTCAACACATTTCACTATGTAATGAATAAAGAATTGAAACTGGAAAATTTCATTCATTAAGATCTAGGATGTGGTATTTTAGTGTTCCCTTTATTTTTTGAGTAGTGTATATTTAATTATAATAGCAGAAATTATTTTTTGCAGCAAACTACACCATCGGCATGTCCCATGTCAACTAAAAATTCTGTTGTTAAAAATGTTAATATCATCCATAAACAAGACAGTTCAAATAATTTTTTGGGATAGAAAATTATTTGAATTTAGTTTATACATTCTACGGACATTCTAGAAAATACATAACTCAGAGGCCTCTTACTATTTTTACTAACAATCTACATGGATGATTCATACTTGATCATGGCAGGGCCGTTCCTAGGGGCGGGCAGGGCGTGCGAGCACCCGGGGCGCCGAGGCTCCGCTTACCCGAGGGGGGCGCCGCGGCCGCCCGCCCTGCCCGCCCGGAGGAGCGCCCCTGACTCTGCGCGGCTGTTTTATAACAACCGCGCAGAGCCAGCAGCTGCCAGTACAGGGGGGGCGGGACAGATCGTTCCCGTCCTGACTCCTCCCCCTGTATCAGCGTCGCAGGGGGCCACGGCTTTCACTGCGCCCCCTGTGACGCTCGATCTCCTCGGCTGGCAGCTCTGCCGCCGAGGAGATCCCTGGCAGCTGCGTGCAACGTAAGCGGCGTGATGACGTCATGCCGCTTACACCGCTCAGCAGCTTCCGGAGCTGGACGCGCGGAAACCCAGGTCTGGTAAGTAATTTTTTGTTATTTTATAATTACTTACAGGGGGGCATCAGTGGCTATAATGGGGGCATCACTGGCTACAAGAGGGGCATCCTGGCTACAAGAGGAGGAACATCACTGGCTACAAGAGGGGCATCACTGGCTAGAAGAGGGGCATCACCTTTGGGTACAAGAGGGGGCATCACTGGCTACAAGAGGGGCATCACTGGCTACAAGGGGGGCATCACTGGCTACAGGGGGGGCATCACTGGCTATAAGAGGGGCATCACTGGCTACAATGGGGGCATCACTGGCTACAATGGGGGCATCACTGGCTACAATGGGGGCATCACTGGCTACAATGGGGCATCACTGGACAGGGGGGCATCACTGGCTACAAGAGGGGCATCACTATCTATAAGAGGGGCATCACTATCTATAAGAGGGGCATCAATGGATACAAAGGGGAAATCACTGGCTACAATGGGGGGCATCACTGGCTATAAGGGGGGCATCACTGGCTATAAGGGGGGCATCACTGGCTATAAGGGGGCATCACTGGCTATAAGAGGGGCATCACTGGCTACAATGGGGGCATCATTGGCTGTAAGGGGGACATCACTGGCTATAAGAGGGGCATCACTGGCTATAAGGGGGGATCTGGCTACAGGGGGGGCATCACTGGCTAAAAGGGGGCATCACTGGCTATAAGAGGGGCATCACTGGCTACAATGGGGGGCATCACTGGTTATAAGGGGGATCACTGGATACGGGGGGGCATCACTGGCTATAAGAGGGGCATCACTGGCAACGGGAGCATCACTGGCTATAAGAGGGGCATCACAGTCTACAGGGGGCATCTACTGGCCACAGGGGGGGCAAACACTGGGTACAAGGGGGGCATCACTGGCTACAAGGGGGGCATCACTGGCTACGGGGGCATCTGCTGGCTGCATGGGGCATCTACTGGCTACAGGGGCATCTACTGGCTACAAGGGGGCATCACGGCTATGGGGAAAATCTGCTGGCTGCGGGGGCATCACTGGATACAGGGGGCATCACTGGCTATAAGAGGGCAATCTACTGGCTACAGGGGGCATATAACTGGCTACAGAGGGGCATCACTGGCTACAGGGACATCTACTGGCTACAGGGGGGCATCACTGGCTACAGGGGTCATCTACTGGCTACAAGGGGGCATCACTGGCTACAGGGGGGCATCTTCTGGCTACAGGGGGCATCACTGGCTACAGGGGGCTACTACCTGGCTACAGGGGGCATCACTGGCTACAGGGGGCTACTACATGGCTACACGGGGCATATTACATGGCTACCATATGAGATGCTATAGATGGGGCATTTGTAAAAGAGTAGGAATTGGTTTGAGAAGTGCTGATAAATTGAGGAGTTTTTTAAGATGTTTGTTTTGTAAATTTTTACAGTGAAGAAATTGGGAGTAGTCGTCCCTGGCGTCTGGGACAGATGGAAAAGAAGAAGAGAAAGAGAACAACTCTTCAGAATCATCTCCTGTGAGTCACTAGATATAACTTTACTGTAATCATTTATATGTCTGCAGAGCCTGTGTACAGCTGGTATCCATCACTGTATGGTCACTGTATGCCGGGTCTATTGGTTGTAGTATAAGGGTTTATACTCTGTGATAGTCAGGGTGTATTCTCCGGTCACTATATGGTGGTGATATGTGGTCATGGTGTGGTTTATTTTATTTGGCCCTGTGTGTTGGGATATTGGTCTTAGTGGTCTTGGGAGTCTGGTTGGTGTAGCGGTGTTAGTTGGGAACTGTTGGACTATGATTTAGTAGTTTTATACGTAGCAGATTGTGGTAAAGCTTTTTGAATATTTTGGCTTTGGTTTATGGTGATGCAATGTGGCGCCGTATGGTACGGGGGGGGTCGACATTTATTCACCTCGCCCTGAGTGAAATTTAGCCTAGGAACTGCCCTGGATCTTGGTTTCAACTTTGTTCTTAGTAAGATCCTGGTGATGAGACTCCCGTGTTCTGAACTTATTTACAAAACAGCTTGACTTCAAACAGTGACCCAAGACATGATGACACAACCAGGCCCCGTAAGACTCTTCAAGGGTATGCTACAAAATGGACACTGCTAGAAAAAACTGCAAAGGGGATGCTGAAAATATATCCCTGCATAATCACTTCCATTTTGAAAGGCCTTGGGTTTTTACTTTACTTGGACTTCAATTTGCAATTTTGAGTTAGTCCTAGCAAATATTATTGTTTGAATATAGCAAATTGACAAAGGTGTGTATTAATCTAGTTTGCAAAAATATAAAAAATTGGAAGGCACATTGACAAAGGTATTATATCATTTGCAAGTAGGCATAGCTCTTTGGTCTCACCTTTTAAGCGAGAGGATACCCAAGTACCATAGTCCTTACAGTCTAATACTGATGAGTGGGGTCAGACACCCAAGACCCCTGCTGATCAGCTGATTTAAGTGACTATGGGGCTTATGCTAGAGGTGCCAGTATTTACACAATCTGTGAAGCTCATTTAATCTGGCGATTAGTGGGGATGCCAGTAGCTGGACTCTGGCATATATATATTGTACTAAATTTATTATGTGCTTTAGACAGTTTTTGTCTCTTACTAGACTAAGGGAGAAGAATTAGAAGGAAAAAGGATGGCTTGACAGGAAGGAATGTGACTTGAAACACAACACTGTGTACCAAAAATGTGGGCAGAATATTAATTAATTAATTTAGCCGATAGGCGATGTAAGGTTAGGCAAAAAAGTCTAACATATCTAACAAGATGTACCAAATGTATCATACAGTATGAGCCACATTAAGAATATTTGAGTGTATGCTATATGCTAAGTATGAGATGGGATTAGGAAATCTGCTCCACTGTGTTACTGTTGAGGCTCAGGAGGCGGTGCATGACCAAGGGGATTAAAAGGGGATGTCTCACTACAAACATTAGCTTTAAACATGAAGGGACTAGTAATTGAAGAGTTTTTCCAAATACAGGCGGTCCCCGGGTTACAAACGGGATAGGGACTGTAGGTTTGTTCTTAAGTTGAAATTGTATGTAAGTCAGAACAGGTATATTTATTAAATGTAATTACAGGAAAAAAACATTTTTAGTTTTGGATAATGCATGAAAGTGTTTTGTTTTGTCTGTCTGTGTCCTTTTTTAGAAGATTTCACCTAACATTCTGTATCTCATGTGCAGCTGTGGCATGCTGGCACTTGGTTATAATGGGGCGTGACTCAGTGTTGAATGTCAGCCACGCCCCATAAGTCTCCGTTTGTAACTAGAGGACGTATGTAAGTCGGGGACTGCCTGTATATTGCTTTCATTTTTTTGGCTTTGTTGAGGAGATAAGATAGATGTTACCAACTCTGAGTGCACTCAGGTTTCTCTGGTTACCGTCCTGTTCTCCCCTTCTCTCTCTTCTCTGTCTTATCTGAGAGCAAGGAGGACATCACCACAGGTCGGACTGCCAGCAGATTGAGAACAGTGTGTTATCTCACACAAGCAATTAGTCTCCTTTGTTTGTTCTCTTTGAGCTCTGTAGGTCTCTGCACTTAAAGATAACATCTCCTGCTCTCTTGACAGTGCTATTAGAAGAGCTATGAATACGGAGCTCACATGCTAATCACTGCTATAGAACCACTGACAGCCTGACCAGGAAGAGACAGGGTGCTTGATCTAAAACTTCTTGTGGCTCAGTGAAACAGCCTGGTCAAACAAAGCCTTTAAAGAGCACCAAAGATAGAATCCATGTTCCATATGCCACCCCCTTGGGGCTGGTCTAGGTATAGCACAGTATGTGGTGAGATTTTAAGGAGGACGTGGCAATTCCTGACAGGTCTGTTTTAGTTAATACAGCTGTTGCTCATTAAATTACAAATATAAGGCATCTTTCCTTAGACCATTATGTGTTTTATTGTTCCCCTGTTATTTATCCTAGAAAGTAGCTGATCAGTGGGGACTCGCAACAGTCTAATATTGATGGCCTATCTTGAGGCTGGATCATCCCTTTAAACATGAACTTTAGACAACATCCAGCCACCACTGCAGCAAAGATTAAAGAGTCACCCACAACTAATGTACATGTCAGCTAGTATCTAAATAAAATGTGGGACGAGATCACTGCATCCATAACCTTTGCCATTCATCTACTACTTATCAGCACATCTACTACAAGGAAGGGATAGTTGGAATTAACCGAATTATTTCATACAGGTAGTGTTGTAACTCTAGTAAACATGGACTTTGATACAATATATTTACTCTACGAGGAGAACAATGGTTGATTGTTGGTACATTATACTGCATACTTTTATTAATACAATAAAAAAAATGCACAAAGTGACATATAAGTGAGTGTTAGGCAATGTCTACCTTGCAGTGGAGAAAAAAACGACCTGAAAAACAAATCCTAAAAACACTCATAAAACTGAGTTTTTTTGTCTACTGCCTGACAAAAGCTGCTGAAAAAATGTCATTTTTTTGGTGCGATTAGCATTTTTTGGCGCGATTTATACGCTACAAAAAGAGGTGTGTAAAAAATGTGCCAAAAAGTGCGCCAAAAAACATCAGGCGCTTTACATAGACTCCAATAGTAAATTTTCTGCCCTGCTCCGGCGTTTTTTGCAACACAATTAAAAAAACAAGCAGAAAAAAGACACAGAACACAGAAAAACGTCCGTTTTTTTCAGCCTTTTTCATTTTCTAAAAACACTGTAAAAACGACTGTAAAGAGGTCCCATAGACTTTAAAGGGGTTTTGCCACGAAGTAAAATTGATGTGGGAAGTTTGAAAATTTAAAAATAAACATTTTCACCATTCACCATTATTAAAAATTCTGCACCGTTTTTGTTTTAGCTGCTCCTTTAGTGATCCATTGTTTACAGCTCATCTCCAGGGGATATGACCAGGGTTGTGAACTCCTCACTCCTGGTCGCACATGCTCAGATATCACCTCTCCTCTCCGGTAGCTACTGAGTGTTCAAACCCCCAGGTGCTGACACTCTACTCCTGTCCTTTGGACTAGTTAGTAATAAGTCAAACAGTGCAAATAAATAAAAAAGAAACCTCAATGAGGTCTGTGCATTGATAAAGAGAAAAAAAAATCCACAGGTTGTTTCTGCAGGGATTTGAACCAAGGACCCTTGTGCTGTAAAGCAAAAATGTTACCTCTGAGCTACAGTGTATCTACTTGCAATTCAATATATAAACAGACCTTTCTTTGACTACAGAGAGGAAAGGCCTGGTGATGTCATCCTGCTGGGTCACATGATATGCAATTCAAACAATTCACCCACGCCCCCTTCTGAGCGCACAGAGCTGATTAGCTGGATGCAGGAGGTATGAAATGAGACCACGGCAAAACCCCTATAATGGCAAAACTGTTCTGTAGTCTCCACAGAACGTTTTTGCCATTAAAGTCCATGGGACATCTTTACAGTGTTTTTACAGCGTTTTTAGAAAATGAAAAACGCTGAAAAAAACGGATGTTTTTCTGTGTACTGGAGACATAGATTTAAGGTTGATAATGCCACAAGTAATATTTCAGACATTCAACATAAGTAACATACATATAACAAGTGTGAGCTGTCACCAACAGTGGTTTCTTGTAGGGAAACAATTATCTAACCTGTATACAGCAACTTAATGGAACACTATGGGCAAAATACCTTAAGTATTTGGGGGGAGATTTTCTCAATGCTCAAGTTATGGCAAAAATGGTGTACGTACATAGTATAGTACTACATTTATTATGTGATTCAGACAGTTTTAGCACCATACTAGACTAGGGGAGAATGTTTAGAAAGCAAAATGATGGCTTGACAGTTAGGACATGTCCCCACTGCACGGGTTTTCTGCCCGGCGGTTTTGCCGCTGGCGGTCCGGCGGTAAAACATTGTAGAAGCACCATCTTCCGTCCGGTTTCCGGACGGAAGATGTGTTCTCAATGGAGGGGGGAGGGCTGTTCTCCGCTCATTGCGGAGAAAAGCCGCCCCCCCCCCCGGCGGCCGTGGGGATGGGCACAAAACAGGACAAATACCGGCCGGGAAACCGGCCGGTATTTGTCCTGTGCCGTGTAAACGCGCCCTAAGGAACTTGGTTTGAAATGCTACACTGTGTACCAAACATTTGGATGCAAAATACTGGTACAAACTAAGCTAACCAATAGTGCTAGAATAATCCTTTTGTGTCTAACAAAAAGTGTCTAACAAGATGCACCAAATGTATCATACAGCAATGAGCAACATTAAGAAGATTGAGTAAATGCTAAGTATTAGTAAATCTGTTCTAAAGTGTTACTGCAGAGTCTCAGGATAAGGTGCATGAGAAAACAGATTTAGAACACCAAAAGTAGAATTCCAGTTCCATATGCCACCAAATTAGGGGGTGGACTAGGCATAGCACAGTGTTTCAGTTTTGCTGGAGTGATCTTTAAAGAGAACTTGTGGCCGTTCCTTACATGTCTGTTTTAAACATAATTTTTATTAAAGATTTTACAAATTACATGTTAGAAAAAAAACCACACAAAACAAACAAAACAAATAGAGAGTAGAAGCAATATAGTTAAGCATGGGCGCTATTTTGCAAAATGCTGATTTGACGTCACCATGTACTAGCCGCGCAAAACATCAAATAAAAAGAACTGAAAACAAAAATATGGAAATGCTACAGCTTATATGACAAAGAACCACACGGGAATTGCCATAGAGTCCTAGATAACAAAAGTGGACCAAAATGGCCCTATAAAACATGATAGCTCTTATTGACAGGCTTTATCAGTGTAAATAGTCATCTGCCAAAAAAAAACTTACCCTAACAATAAAAATAATACTAACAAACAATAACACCAAGGAGTGTGTTAGAACTTTAGAAAAGTTTCTGGAGATTAAATGCCAGAGAAATAAAAACAACTTACATGTCTGTTTTAGTAAAAGCTTTTGTTGCCTATTAAATAACAATTCCCTTATATGTTTTGTAGTTCCTGTTATTTATCCTAGAAATTCATTCCTAATCTGTCAACTGGGATTTATCAATTGTTGCTATGTCATTGTCTGATTTTGTCCAATCAGTGCTGACAGTCAGTGTCTGCAGGGACACATCCCTTTAAAAACTAAAAGGGTAACACCCACCTGACTGATTCAGTAATATATTTCTAGGAAGAATAACAGAGGAGCAGCACAACACAGTTATATGAGAAGATGCTCCAGTATTGTTATTTCATAGAGAACACAAGGATTTACTAAAACTGACATGTCACAGGTCCTGTTAAATTATCATTGTTTGAGATTACCACTGTATTGTAATTTTAACATATAACATATGCTCAGAAATAAATGTATATAAATAGCACCTACCTGCACTGAAAGCTGCTTTTCAGTATTTTGTAAAATTCTGTATGTGTAGACACACTTCTGGTATCTGAAAGCACAAGTTGTACCATTATACAATATCCTTCTGTATACCTACACTCTCGAGTTTCCTGTTAGAAGACATATGCCATTCTGACCCATCTCACCTAGGAAGCATTCTTCTAGAATATATAGACTGCTGCCTACACTGGGCCACAGGGGAGCAAGGGAAACCCAAGGAGGACCCCGGTCATGGTTTTCAGGGAGAAAGGCGGAGAAAGAAAGACAGAGTGCAAAAGTTAGGTGCAGTATCTGCAGTCATAAACTGTAGCAGTAGAATGGGCCCTCAGGAATCAACTCCACTGGTGGATCCCAGACACCCCAGTCCAAAACTGCTGCCGCCTTTCTGACTGGTTGAATGATTTGACAGATTGATAATACTTGCTTTAGAGCTTTCTATTTGTGTGCATTTAGGTGTAGTGATCTGTAGAAACAAGCATCAATGTTGATCGACAAACTTTAGGTGGCATTTAGAAAACTTGCGGTTGTTTTGCACACTTCAGACATCTTCATGTGCTATGCAAAACCTACTGCATTGGACAAGAGTTTATAAAAAAAGGAAGTGATGGGTCACATTCAGTTAATATCAGTTTATTATTAGCTAGTTATGACTACATACTTGCCAACATTTTCAATGACAAATGTGGGAGATTTTAGTTTAACCCCACAAAACACTCTTTTTAGGGTAGAGTTTCTAAAACCCTACTTCTTTCCTGCACCGTTTTTCAGGGGTCTCCTGGAATAAATGGGAGGATTGGCAAATATGGAGAAATTTATTAAAACATGGCTCCCTTTCACTTAAGTAAGCAACCATGTAATAGATATCCGGAATGAGTCTACCATTGCAAGAGCTACTCTTACTTAGCAGTTTTCACTCTGGCTCATTGAGGGTATTTATATGGGCTAGTAGGGTTTATTGGCCAGGGAGGTCTTCAAGAGACAACCACATTTATACAAAAATAGGCCTTACTTATATAATATATATAATAGGAAATTTACTATGTTACATTATCCAGTCTATGAAGACAATCTTCAGGCTATGGAAAGTTGACTATTTATATATATCTATATCCACCATATATAACAATTATCATACCAGAAGTGCCAAAAGGAAGAAGGGGATAAGTGGGGAAAGCTAAGCATGATAAACCTGATTAATGTTCTAACATGACATCTACCCTGCACTTAATGTGACAGAGACTGGGCTTAAAAGGGTTGAGTTAAATTTGGATTATAATAATGGGCTACAGCTGGTTAATAAAACCAAAAATACATACTCACCCTTGTAGTCATCGCCATTCCCCCAGTGTTGTCCCATCTCTGTTTACTTCGTCTTCTTCAGTTAGAGCGTGATCACTGTAGCCAATCAGTATCCTCAGTGGTCATACCTTTCTCAACAGACATGCCGTTCACCTCCTGACTGGTGCTGTCAAGGGAATGACAAATGACCGCTGAAGCCACTGATTGACTGCAGTAGCCACTTGCTGACCAAAGAAGAGGAAGTAAATAGAGACTGGGGGACACTGCCAGCTGCCAAACAACAAATTGGATTGATAGTGATCACTAGGATATTCCATTAAAGTCTGCTAGGTGTGGGTCCCATCTACACCTATCTAGTGAATGGGCTTCTGAAAGTTATGGCTCAGAATGGAGAGCCAGTCATGCTTGAGTACAGGTGAGTGGTGTATTTGGCTGTAGTCAGAACTCTCATAGAACAGAATGGAGAGTTGTGCACAAGCGAGGCCAGCTCTCTATTCTGAGCTATAACTTTCAGGAGGCCCCTAGCAGACTTTAATGACATATTCTAGTGATATACCTTTAAAGTTTATGGTGGGAACACCCCTTTAAGCTTTGGAACACCTTTATTCAGATCATAAGGGTATGTTCAAACAGCATGTAGGCTGTATTTTAGCGTGTTTAACATGCTGGAAATGGGCCACAATCAGACTCGGACAAGCCTCAAATCTTCCTTCATTGAATATAATGTAAAATACGCCTCGTCGTTGACATGAAGCATATTTCACAAGCGTAATTGCAAGATGTTGTTTGGAAGCAGTTACGACCGTAAAAACAAGTGACGTCAATTCCTGAGCCAATTTTTCACTCATAAAATCTCCACAGGAAACAAGGGGATAGGATTTTTCAAAATACTCTTCAAAATAAACCTCTAATCAGGCGTTTTTTGAAGTAGATTTGGAAGCTGATTTTGAAGCGTAAATTTACACTTCAAAAAAACGCTGTGTGAACATACCCGGAGGCTATGTCTAAATTGCACTTGATTTTGGTCGGTTTTGCAGTGGATTCAGTATTTTGAATCTGCCGAAAATCTGACCGTATCCAGCGCTGTGTAGCCCTAAATAGTAACTCCTACTGTAGTCTTCACAGCACAGATTTTTTACTGATGGTTTCTATAACTTAAAACCGTCCGGCAGAATATAGAACATGTTGTATATTGCCCCAGACCGCTGTCGGATTCCCAGAGCCCCAAAGTACTGGGCCGCCGGGAATCCAAAATTCAGTGTTGTGGTGCGGTCCAGCGATGTGAAAATGGCATCACATTTTGGACAGCATTTTCACATCGCAGGGCAGACCTAGCCGAAGGCTCTGTCTACACAGTAAGGCTATGTTCACACGGCTTAACTGCGGGGCGTAATTCCGCCCCGCAATTACGCCGTGTGGCTGGGGGCGGGAGCGGGGGAGGGAGCGGGGGCCGGCACCTCGCCGGCCCATAGACAATCACTGCTAGCGGCGCGTATACGCCGCTAGAAAGTGACGTAATCCATAGTTCTCTATGAGAACTGTGAATTACCGTAATGAATGGGCCGTTTTCGGCCCGTAATTGGCGCACTTCGGCGCGTAATTACGGACCGAAATACGGCCCATTTTAAGCCGTGTGAACATGGCCTAAATGTTAAAATGCCGTCCAAAATCCCCTGGCATTTTAACATTGCTGGACTGTGACAGGACTGTAGTTTTTGTCACAGATTTGCACTAAAACACTGGTCGAGGTTGTCAGTAAATCCGGGCGGAATATCTAACATGTTTCAAAATCCGCCAGATTTTAAAACCGATCGCAAAAAATCAGTGCTGGGTAAACTACAGCACGGATTTTTTATTGCTGCCTATGTGGCACAGTGTACTGTTGGATTTTCGGCGGATTTTAAATCCTGAAAAATCCAATGAGAATAATGTGCTGTGTAGACGTAGCCTAAGAGCATACAATACAGTATGCAACATACCATAACATTCTACAATGGCAATAGCTATGTAAAGGTGGGGATTTGCTAGATGTAGCCTATTCCCACCTTAAACATGCTACTACTTTCTTGACATAAGATTGGTTCCAATCACAGAAATTAGGATTAAAATATTAAAAGTTTTTTTTTTTTTTTTTTTAAATAAATAAAATATATAAATAAACATCTTATGCAATAGAATAATATCTTACCTCTAGTTACACAGGAAGCATGTGATATAGAAGCCAATTATCAGTGTCAATTATCTCAATATAATGGGTTGTCTCTGAATTTTAGTATCTATGAAAATGTATTTCTTTTTTACTTACTGATAATCTTCATAATAAGTTTTAATAAGTAGTTTCAGCATTCTTTTATGCAATTTTCTATGATTTATCTTTATGTTTCCATAGAGGCCTCTTAAGTTGTTAAACTTTCCATTCAGCACCTTTTTATGTAAATTATTTACTGAGAAAGACAACCAACATGGTTGCAATAGAATCTCCTTCTTGGGTAGTCACCCTGCTACTTCCCTTTCCCCCTGTTGTACTGCATAGACAGATTTGCTAGACAGACAGGCATTGGGTGATATGTAGGATATGTAGTGGTCACCCACCTTTACTTTTATTTTTACCGCTATTGATGTAACATTATTAGAATCTGCAGGAATATACATGGAATTCCTATAACTGAGAAATTATTAAATTGAACTTCACAGAAGAAAACTACTCTTGTCAATTTTTAGGTATTTTTACATGTGGCAAATTTACGGCACAAATTTTCCTTTACTTGTGGCTTGCAGAAACCCATTTGCAGAAGCACCTTAGGCTAGGCTCTTGAGGCAGCATTTTGGTGAGTATTTTACTTCAGTATTTGTGAGCCAAATCCAGGAATTAACGGCCACATGTAAGAAACGGTTTTGGTCTAAAACTCACTTTTTTCTCCATAGGTTTCTATGGGGAAAAAGGGAGTTTTAGACCAAAATAGTTTCATACATGTGGCCCTAAATCTATACAGAGTATTTGCACCTCTTAGATTTGCACCTCTTAGAAGTCTTGGATCCACCACTGGTTCAGCTTGCAAATACTAATTTAAAATACTGACCAAAATGCTGATGTGAACTCAGGCTTAGGATGGATTGCACATGTATTTATGTTTTATGCAAACTTTAAACATTAAAATACACAGAAAAAAAACACATCAATAGTGCCCCATTGTTATCTATGCGAATGTGCACCATCACTGTACATGGTGCATTTTGATAATGCAATGTTTGATGTGTTATCTGACACGCACAAAAATGCAATTGCATGTCAATTATTGATGCATAAACGTGTCTTGTGCATGTAACTTTACAATGGAGAGGGTTCAAAGAAAAGCTTTAAATTACACATGTATATTGCTGTGCATCATGTAGCTGATGCACTTTTTGATGCACAAATGCACCAAAAAATGCCTGAAAAGATGCATAAAAGAAGAAAACACATTTAAAAATGCATGAAAATACACACGTAAATTACGCACGGTTTTTCTTGAAGTCTACAGTATTTTTCACGTCTAACTTTATTTAGATGAATGGGGAGATTTCAGATACAGGCATTTCCACAACAAATCTGCAATGTGTGAATAGCACCCTAAGTGCAGCAGTCTATACAGCATCAGCATGTTTTGCAGACTGAGTAGCTTACACTCTATTCAGTACTTAGGTGGATTCCTGTTATACCCTGCACTTTTTAAGTAAAGGGCAATAATACTATAATAATAAGTAGCAAGTCACTTACAGCACACAAAGAGCATATGCCCGGCACACAGATTCACTGTCTCGCACAAGGAAAGTGCCATCTTTGCCAGCCTGTGACAGCAGGTCTTCAGCTTTGGAGCGAGTGATGTTCCCATGGTACCAACAGAGAGACATCTCTGTAAGGGTCAATGCAGTATTTCCAGAGGCCTCCCTCTGATTGTCCTTGCCACAGTCAGGACCCTGCAGACAGCACGGTTCACAAATACCGCACTTGTTCAGGAGCCCAAATGTTCTCCCTAAGTTCTCTTGTTCTGTGTGTTACATTATTTCCTGTTTTAAATGCAGAGATGCAAAGGAAACAGTAACATGGGGACTTCCTTATTGTAACCACAGCTGAAAAGGGAGGGGGTGGTAGAAACGCATGACAAATTTGTACTATAGTACCAGGCAGCTGTATTTTACTAGTAGCAATTATATCAAATTGCAGTTATATTTAACTCTGCTGGGTAAATTCAATATCTGAACGGGAAGGTTTTCACTGAACCTGTCCCCAGCAAACAGCAGGAACAGCTTTTTTTTGCAGATAAAACTGTTATTTTTGTCTGTTCCCGATTTCTAGAAATCACTAAGGATGTGTTGTAGGAGGCGTAAGGCTTTATTCACACATTGCAGATTTAGGGCCACTTGTATCTGTTTAGGTCTAAAACTCACTCTTTTGCCCATGGTAACCTATGGGCAAAAAAGTGAGTTTTTTAACCTAAACAGGTTCATACATGTGGCCATTAGTCTGTATTTTTCATCAGTAATCGCTGCCCAAATCCAGAACTTGCTTGTAATCACTGTGGAAATTTAAAGGGGTGTTCCAACCATGGACTTTGATGGTAAATCCTATCTCTGCGACAGGCTTGTGAAAGTGTTGGCTCAGAAGGGAGAGCCGGTCGTGATTGTATTCTGTTCTGTTGAAGTTCCTAGTACAGATGAGTGGTTTATAGAAAAATCGTCTTTGGCACTCTATCAGGTAGAGTGGGTGCAAACCAAAAATTGTGTAATAGTCCTTTATGTAAAAAAGGTTGCACACCAATGTTTCAATTATTCATGTAACAAAACTTTATTGAGTAGCATAATAATCGTCCGGCTTCATAAAAACAGGGTCAACATATTTCCAAAATAATTCGATTCAAATATTTTGTACGTTTCGGTCCCTAAGCGGACCTTTTTCAACCGAATCTTTTACAAGTTTTACATCTCTTATTCAGTTCGTTGTTATCTTATAACACCTGCAACATGTTGTCATATGGCGTGGATGGAGCCAGAACTTGGAACTCCCATAGAACAGAATGGAGAGTAGTTCATTTTCCCTTCTGAGCCGATACTTTTGGGGGCCTATACCCAAAATATGTGCGGGTCCCAAGGGTGAGACCTGCACCTATCTGACTTTGATGGCCTATCCTATCTATATCCTATCAAAGTTCATGATGGGAATACCCCTTTGATGGAAACAGTTATGCTTCTTCTCTTCTTTGCATCCACTCCAATGGGCCTACACCACTTTTTCATGAAAAAACAGCTGTAAGCCTTTAAAGGGGTTGTCTCGCTACATTGATTCATCTTACCTCAGTCCTGTTTTCCTGGTTTCACTTTGAATTCAGGGGCGTGTTTACTGGCTTTCACTAGGCTGCAGTAGAAGCCAGTTCTGTAGCTATAGCAACCAGTGCTGGAAGCCTATTAGGAGAGATCAAACAGGTCTGTAGCTATAGCGACCTGAGGAGCTGATGCAGCCCATACAAGAGGGGTTATCAAGGAATAGGTAGGATACTGTTAATGGACACATATTGCAAAGTGACTTGTTTTTGCAAGATTTTTAACATAAAAATGATCCTTGTAGTGAGACAACCCCACTAAGGGTTGTAGACACCAGATAAATGAACATTCACATGCATCTCTTCAATCTGACTTACCACATAGCTGTGAAAAAGTATTTCCTGATCACTTTTATGTTTGCACATCTCTCACACGTAAGTGTTTTAAATGACCTGAATAAGCACAAAATGCATTTTTTACGCTGACGCTGTTTTCAAATTTCAAATAAAGCAAGCATTAGACCAAATTCTCACTGATCTAAAACTTTATGCAATAGTAACAGAGCAGTTCTAAACTTGGGATCACTCAAGTTAACTCTACAGCAACTAGACCGCCTTGAGGTAGAAGACAGATATGTATTGTGAAGATGGTCTTTGGATAAGTTCAGAAGTAGCAGATTTGGATTGGATTTGTGGTGCAGATTTCATACAATAAACTCACAGAAATTAAGGTATGTCCACCTGAGAAATCCTCAGAAATATTGCAGGTAAATCCACGGCAGAAAAGCCACTCAAATATGAGATTGTTGCAAAACTGCTGCCTTATTGGCATTTCTACAGCAAAATTCGCAATGATAAAGTTCCATTGCGGAATTGGAACAGATTTTGACCTGTGTATTGATGCACGTTAAGTTTCATGCAGATTGCTTCCACAATGCAGACTTCTTAAAATCGCATCCAATTGCTGTTTCTTTCCGTGGGAAAAATCTGTAGCGTATACAGCACAGCTAGCCTTATTCTTATAGTGCTATCCAGGTGTAGCAGAAAAATTCTACATGTAAAAACCGGCATCTGTTTGGAAATGCAACAGATTTTTACTACAGAGTTCACCCCTTTCATTTAATTTTACATGTAGTCATTGATATGAAAGGCTAGCCATACAATATTTGGTTGGGCCCGTTAAATGGTGTTGTAGAGAATATGTATAGTGGTGCTTGTAAACTTGCAAACGCCTCCAAATTTTCAATTTTTCTGCATAAATTTGACCAGAAAAGACATCAGATTTTCATACAAGTCCTAAAAGTAGATAAAAAGAACACATCAAACAAAAGAGTGAAAAAAATGAGACGTAGTCATTTATTTATTGAGGAAAATAATCCAATGTCAACTAACTGTGAGGGGCAAAAGTATGTAAACCTTCTGAATTAGCAAATAATTTAAAGGTGAAATTAGAGTCAGGTGTTTCTAATCAATGGGATGACAATCAGGGTGACTGGTTTTATTTCAGGGTGAGTTTATACTGTAAGGGTATGTTCACAAGATTATACTGTGGTGTATAGTGGTACATACTGTACGCACTGCTATACGCCTGCAGCTTCAGAAGTAGCCTGGCATGCGTTATGCTTGAATGTGCTCACATTAACTGATTTATTGCTGGAATAAGAATATGACATTCATTCTTTCCCAGGCGCGTAATTGTGCATGGGAAAGAGCAGTTACATTCATCATAAACCTAAAATAGTCAGGGAAATCCAGCGATTAAGAACAAACCGATCTTTATTTAATAGGTGCTACAGTAGGTGGAGATAAAAATGCATAAAGAAACCCTTAACGCGTTTCCGACCTGTGAACAAGGAACTGGTTAGGGTCAGAAACGCATTAGAATTATTGCGCATCTTTATTGGCACCTACGTGAGCACGTCTATTATAATAAGATCATGGGTTATTCATCGCTGGATTCCCTGACTATAGGTTATGCTGAATGTGCTTGAGACAAGGACCGCACAGCTCTCCGTGCGGAGATTAGTTCCCTCCTGAGAATCACTATGTGGACATTGTAACTTAAGAAGAAGTGGTGAGCTGTATACACATTGCATTTCTCATTTGTTTCATTTTCAGAAAGAGCAAGTAACCATAGCTCTCAATGAGAGATATGAATTACTGTAATGTCAGCCCGGATTTCGGCGAAGACGGACCAACATTATATTATGGGAACATGCCCTAAGTTTCATTTTTCAACAGCATTGAAAACATTTGTAATTAACCCACTCTTCACCTGTGTTTCAAATTAGAGTTCATTACAAACTACTAGCATCAAGAGCAAGCATGCATTATTTATACATTTTTTGAGGCTGGGTTTATACTTTCTATTATTGCATGCATTTTTGCTGAATGCAGGTGATTTTTTAATCAACTTCAGATGCTTTACACTGAAATCAATTACTAAATAACCTGTACTTAACAAAAACACACGCTGCAAATGGACATGAGAACAGAGGCTAAATGTATGTGCTTTTGAGTTGAGGAAGGCTTGCAGTAATACAACGTATGAACCCAGCTTCAAGAACAGAGCAAAGTCTAATGTTCACATGTTTGCAAAAGTGAATCATGGTACAGACAAAGGAGATTTCTGAGAACCTTAGAAAAAGAGTTGTTGATGCTCATCAGGCTGGAAAAGGTTAGAAAACCATCGTTAAAGAGTTTGGGCTCCCCCAATCTACAGTCAGACAAATTGTGTTCAGAAAGAGGAAATTCAATTACCCTCCCAGGAGTGATCGACCAAAAGAGATCACGCATAGAATAACATGTATAACTGTCCACAAAGTCACAAAGGAATACAAGGAAATCTCTAAGCAACTTATAACCTTTCTCACATAAGCTAATGTAGTGTTCACAAGTCCACTATAAGAATATATTTGGTTACAGTGGTGGCCAAAAGTATTGGCACCCCTGGAATTCTGTCAGATAATACTCAGTTTCTTCCTGAAAATGATTGCAATCACAAATTCTTTGGTATTATTATCTTCATTTAATTTGTCTTCAATGGAAAACCACAAAAAGAATTGTCATAAAGCCAAATTGGATAGAATTCCACACCAAACATAACAAGGGGGTGGACAAAAGTATTGGCACTGTTTGAAAAGTCATGTGATGCTTCTCTAATTTGTGTAATTAACATCACCTGTAACTTACCTGTGGCACCTAACAGGTGTTGGCAATAACTAAATCACACTTGCAGCCAGTTGACATGGATTAAAGTTGACTCCACCTCTGTCCTGTGTCCTTGTGTGTACCACATTGAGCATGGAGAAAAGAAAGAAGACCGAAGAACTGTCTGAGGACTGAATCCAAATTGTGAGGAAGTCTGAGCAATCTGAAGGCTATAAGTCCATCTCCAAAGACCTGAATGTTCCTGTGTCTACCGTGCGCAATGTCATCAAGAAGTGTAAAGCCATGTCATGTGCTAACCTCCTAGATGTGGCGGCCATCACTGTGGCTAACCTCCCTAGATGTGGACGGAGCCCATGGCACTGTGGCTAACCTCCCTAGATGTGGACGGAAAAGAAAAATTGACGAGAGATTTCAACGCAAGATTGTGCGGATGGTGGATAAAGAACCTCGACTAACATCCAAACAAGCTCAAGCTGCCCTGCAGTCAGAGGGTACAACAGTGTCACCCGTACTATACACCGGCGTCTGAATGAAAAGGGACTGTATGGTAGGATACCCAGGAAGACCCCACTTCTTACCCTGAGACATAAAAAAGCCAGGCTGGAGTTTTCCCAAACTTATCTGAGAAAGCCTAAAACGTTTTGGAAGAATGTTCTCTGGTCAGATGAGACAAAAGTAGAGCTTTTTGGGAAAAGGCATCAACATAGAGTTTACAGGAAAAAAAAAGAGGCATTCAAAGAAAAGACACGGTCCCTACAGTCAAACATGGCGGAGGTTCCCTGATGTTTTGGGTTGCTTTGCTGCCTCTGGCACTGGGCTGCTTGACCGTGTGCATGGCATTATGAAGTCTGAAGACTACCAAAAAAAATTTGCAGCATAATGTAGGGCCCAGTGTGAGAAAGCTGGATCTCCTTCCAGCAGGACAATGACCCAAAACACACTTCAAAAAGCACTAGAAAATGGTTTGAGAGAAAGCACTGGAGACTTCTAAAGTGGCAGCAATGAGTCCAGACCTGAATCCCATAGAACACCTGTGGAGAGATCTCAAAATGGCAGTTTGGAGAAGGCGCCCTTCAAATCTCAGGGACCTGGAGCAGTTTGCCAAAGAAGAATGGTCTAAAATTCCAGTAGAGCAGTGTAAGAAACTCATTGATGGTTACCGGAAGCGGTTGTTCGCAGTTATTTTGGCTAAAGGTTGTGCTACCAAGTATTAGGTTGAGGGTGCCAATACTTTTGTCTGGCCCATTTTTGGAGTTTTGGGTGAAATGATCAATGATTTGAATTTTGTTTCATTCTCTTTTGTGTTTTTTCATTGAAAGCAAAATAAATGAATATAGTAATACCAAAGAATTTGTGATTGCAATCATTTTTAGGAAGAAACTGAGTATTATCTGACAGAATTGCAGGGGTGCCAATACTTTTGGCCAACACTGTAAATGGCCGTGTGGTCTCTTATATGTCGTAGAGATCATCCAGCACATTAGAGACCACATAAGAAAACATAAATTCACGATTATAACAGGCAATTTTATATTGAAATATCAAGTTATTGAACGTATAGAGATACCAAGACTGTGAGGTGACCTAAAAAGACTTTTGTTGAGAAGAGAAACTTTTTGGATCCATACTCTTCAAACCCTAGAACTAAATGGGTTAAATAGGGAATATGTATCACACTTGGCTTTGTAAGGTCATAGATGTAATTCAGTCTAATAGTGATAAGTTGTCATTCTAATAAATGTCAGATGAATTTTTTGTATATCAATTTTATTGGTTTTTATAGAGTCACAATGAAGTTAATGTGAAGATAGATGTAGCATGTCTACATTGTAAGTGGAAAGCAGACAATGGGGCAGATTTATCAAGGCAGTTGCGCCAGAATTCTGGCTCAATTTGCGCCAAAAACAAGTTTTTCGCCACATTTACTATGTGTTTTAGACAGTTTCAGATGCGGCCGAAGCGACAAAAAATGTGCCAGGATCTGCGACCAAGTTCTGGCCTAAAAGTAAGCCAACTTAAAGATGGTACAAACTTAGACTAGACAGTTCTAACCTGCGCTGGATTTATCAACACTATTTGGCACATTTTAAGACTATCTAGTCTAAGTTTACACTGTCTAAAAGTAAAACACTATTGATAAATCTGCCCTAATATCTTTCTTTTTCAATATGCTTTATTGAGAGAACAGCAGAAATCACAAGATAAACATGCGAAAACTGGTATCAGAAAACAATTTGTAAACAACAAATCTCCTCTCCACATTAATATATAGATAGTATGCAGCAAAAAAAAAAGAAATGTCATCCGCAATACAAACAGAGTCTCCTATCGACACTATTTATCTCATTCCTACCTCTCTCCAGTCGCACCGCTCTCAACCAATAAACGCGCGGACCAACAAGAGAGTGGCAGGTTACAAATACAAAAATATACTATAGTCAACTAATATCAATTGTAGAGAAATCAGTCAGTCAGTCATTGAGTGGGAAGGAGAGAAACAGCAAATGCAAAATAATACAATCTCTAAACTTTTTCAGACGTGACATAAGACTCAAAACAACTAGGCGACCCCCATCAACCTGGTGAAAGGCTCAATCCTGTGTGTCATAATTGGGAGAAGGAGAGGAAGGGGAAACTAAAATAGGTTAGAAGACGCACTACATGGTGTCAATTTGGGAACCTGTAGTCCGGTGACCCTACAAAGGCCGTCCACTCATTCCATGTCCTATGAAATCTATCCAAGGTATTCTCACTTTCAGCCCTTATTTCCTCCATTCTTTGGATATGGAAAATTTCTCTAAACCAGTCAGTTATAGATGGGATCCACGTAGTTCTCCAATTCCTCGGAATCAGCAGTCTAGCTGCTGCCAGAAGGAAAAGCAATAGCCTTGCATTGACATAGGTAACATGGAGAGGAGGAGGGCCCCTGAGTCATTTTGCAACCGAACGCCTGTGATCTTTTCAAACATCATAATAACCTTGTCCCAGAACGATTGTGTAACATGGTGCCTAACTCCTTCCTACATCTCCAACATGTGGCAGGGACCGTTGGGTATAATGTGTGCAGTAAGGTTGGGACTCGGTACTACCTTGAAAGGATTTTGTAATTAAGTTCCTGCACACGACAGGAAACTGAAGTCCTGTGTGCCAGGGTATATGTCTCAGTCAGTGTGGTGCACAGTTCTCTCTCCCAACTATCCCGAAATACAGGTCTACGACTAGGAATGGTACCTAAAGCATGTCATAAATCACTGAGATAACGTGCCTAGAGGTGTGTCGCTGAGAGCACAGAGTCTCAAAACTAGAAGGGTTCCTAGCCAGTTCTAATTTGATTCTATTGGTGTCAAAGTAATATTTAAGTTGCATATATTGCAACCACACGTTCCGGGTTTGATTCTGTGTCGCCACTCCTTCGTTATATGACTTGAATAGGGCATTTACAGTGAAGTTGCCGATTGTTTGGGGTCTCTTCCCTATGCTGTCTTGGTATAGGAGACATGGGACGGAAATCTGCAGTTCGGGGTTACCTTTAATTGGTACTAGTGGCCCACTGGGAGCGTACAGCTTGTACTGTATCCCATATTTTTTGAAAACAGACATGGTGACCTGTGAGACAAAAGGTAAATGTGACAATCTAAAGCCCCTGAGGCGGGGCGGTATCCAGGGCAGAGATGACAGCGGACCACCATATAGAGCATCCTCGAGTTGAACCCATGACTTAGAAGATTTAGCATGGAACCAGTCCAAAACTCTAGCAGCAATCGTTGCTACATAGTATGACTTCAGGTCCGGGAGGGCCAGCCCACCTTCATCTTTATGTCTAATTAAGATATCCCTAGCAATCCTTGGTCTCGCTTTCTGCCCCAATATCTTTGTAACTGATTGTAATGTTGCAACATAGATGGATGTCAGTTATATAACTAATGTAATTATGAGGGATCAATGATGCTTAAAGAATGTTATTATCAGTGAAATGTTCTAGGTTTCTTCAGGAATTCTCTGTGAGGGTTTGGCTAACTTACTGTGATTAGTTTGATATCAAGGAATAGTCGGGTGTCTTTTTAATATAGTGAAGGATTTTGTATGTTAAGTTATAGCTGATGAAGGCTGGGGTATGAGCCCAAACATTTCCCAAATGCTGATATTTTGTATATGATGGAATTTAAAAAAAATAAAAAATGGTTTGCTGTGATTTCTTTTGCAGGTTGGTTTACATGGTAGTGATCCTCCTCTCCCCCCACTTCCACTCAGCGCCGGACACTATAAGAAGGACCCTGAGCAACAATGATGTGCATGGCAGAAGTGCAACACCCATCTGCAGTTTGCTATAAATCACAAACGGATGAAACCAAGAGATAGCCCTATTCTAATGGGCATGAAACATATAAGGATTCCTTGTCAGACCCTCAGCAGTGGGTAAAACAGTAGAAAGAGGTAGGAAATTACAAATTAAAATGTCATGCCGGACCTCCCCAACATGTTTCACCAGCTAACTGGCTTCATCAGGGGACCTCTACCCCAACAGATTAGGGATGACTGCCAAGTAAGATGTTTTGGATTCCTTTTTGGAGTTAGCAAATCACTGTATATATAGGATTTCCCTGCTAATAGGTGGTGTTCCACCAGACTTGATAATAGAAAAGGAGTTATTCCTTCACAATTAGAAAGGGACAAATTGAGAGGCTAGAAATCAGGTTTTTAAATAGTGTTTATTGAGGTTAAGTGTTATACATAATAAAAGTTAAGTTTTAGTGTTTTATAGATTGAGAACTGATAGGGTTTAAGTTTGCCTATGGCAAAATAGTAAATATAGGCAGGTATATGTCCTTATAGGCATGGTATAGGCAGGTGTATGTCTCTATAGGCAGGTATAGGCAGGGTATAGGCAGGTATATGTCTCTACAGTCAGGTATAGGCAGTGTATAGGCAGGTATATGTCTCTATAGGCAGGTATAGGCAGATATATGTCTCTGTAGGCAGGGTATAGGCAGTGTATAGGCAGGTATATGTCTCTAAAGGCAGGTTTTTAAAAAAAACAAATACAAACACTTACCTCACTCCCTCGCTGTCCTGTCTCCCGGGCGCTCTCCTCCATCTTGGGGCACAGGCAGGGTGATGTCATCAGGCCGTGCACGCAGCGTGATGACACACGCTGCCTGTGCCGCGAACTCGTGACGGCCACAAGTCTGCTTGCGGCTCTCCGGAGTCCACTGTGGAGTTGGGAGCGCTCGCTCTCTGCTCCGCAGTGATAGCTCTTCACCTGTATGCGCTCCAGAGGAGTCGTATACAGGGGAAGAGATCGCTGACAACGCCTGGGCTATGGCAGTGCCCGGACGCTGTCAGCTGACTCGGGCTTCAGTGATATGCGCTCTCTGAGGAGTAGCGTATTACTGAAGTGCTCTGCCGGCGCCCGGGCCATCGCAGCGCCCGAGTGCCGACAGTGACTCCAGTATAAGCCGAGGAGGGATTTTTCAGCACATTTTTTGTGCTGAAAAACTTGGCTTATACTCAAGTATATACGGTATGGGATATTGCATCATTTTCATCATTAAATAAATAACCAAGTCTTATATTTTTTGACTCATTCGTCTGTTTTGGTTTTCTTTATCAACATTTATGATTTGTGTGAAAATTTGATGTATTTTAGGTCGAAGTTATGCAGAAATAAAACAATTTTAAAGGGTTCACAAACCTTCAAGCACCACTGGAAATACATTTTCATAAACAAATGATAGACAATAGAAACAAAAAAGTGGCCTGTTTATGGTAAAGAGCTGATACTCAGCCTGAAACTCGTTAGTGGCATCAGTAGCTGTTGTTCTGTACTGTTAAATTTAAAAAAATTAAATAAACATTGAAAGATTTCTGGGACCTTAAAATGTATTTTCTTATTTACATGAATGATAGATATTTTGACACACGTGATCAAAATTGTGTATTATTTAAATTTTATCTTTTCTGGGAACTTGCATTAGCCAACTAGCAACAGTAGCCAATCATTCTAACATCCATACCTAGTCAACCCTTTCCATAGTATCAGAGGTCTATAGCTCTTTGAATTCTTTGTGATTTCATATAAAAGGCATCAATTCAACATCTAGTATTAATGAAAATCTCATACTCTTAGCACATATTTTGATCAAATTTGAACACATTGTGAGGGCACATCCACCAAAAGCGAGGCAACCTAAAAGTGGTTATATTCAAGTTATTGCTCACTGTAAGGAGACGTTCACACAAAGTATTTTTCAGTGTGGACGTTGTTTCCCCGTTGAAAATTCTGTGCCTGCAAGCGTGGAATTTCAACGAGGAAGTAACGTAGATTTCTGCCTCCTATACTATATTATTAACAATGCATAACATGCCTCAAAGAAATGACATATCAATTCATTGCAGGGGGCAGACAGTTCGTGCTGATAAATACTCTGATCAACAACACTGATTTTACATTGTAGTCAATGTGAAGTGTTCTACAGGCATTTGGTATGCCTATTTAGGGGTATATTTGGCGTGCAATACGCCCCAGAATAAGCGTTGAAAAATGTAGGCTCCATTGTTTGGCTATAAATGACCTAAATATTTTCCTTAATGTTGCTCAGCAGAGATTTTTAACGTTGCTTTTTTTAAAACATATTTTATTGGCTTTTCTTAATTCTAACAAAACAATATAAAGTAACATGCAGTAAGAATCCTGACAAGAGGAAGATAAATCAAAATGTTAGGCATCTTACATCAAAAGTTGTAGACTCAGAATCATAGTATATAGGTATATATAAAATGGGACCCACAAGGGTCATACCGTGACAAAGTAATATTGACATCAACAATAATAACATTTACAATATAAACAATGTTTACAATGCCCTGTCACATAAACAAGAACATAGGGGTTTGTTTCCTCTAGGTGGTAAGAAAGTATCCCTGGAAGGATACAGTTTTCCAGTTAGGTAAGAAACATAAGCCTTCGGAAATAGGTTGGGGCCAAAATTTTAGGACCGGTGATCATGGGGTAACTTTTAGTCTGCCTAACGTACCTGCAAGAGCTGAGGTTGGGTACCATTTCGTGAAAACAAGAGGTTTCATGACGTTCTGGATTTCAATGTCTGAGTAACAGGCCTCAATAAAAAATCCTCAAATAAAAAAAACCTCTTTTGTTCTAAGCATGTCTAGTTTTTCTAGATGGGCATAGTGTTTGACCATTTGTAAAAAGTTGTCAGTGGAGGGAATAGAAGGTGACAGCCATCTATTAAGTAACCCCCTTTTGGCAGCTAGGAGTATAATATGGATTATTGGTTGGATGATAGTGTCTGGGGGGAAACTATGAAAAACGAGTTGCTGGGGTTCAAGTAGTAGTTTAGTCTTAAGCTTAGAATGAATCAACTAGATGATTCCCTCCCAGAAAGACTGAGAAAATGGGCAGATCCGGATACCATCTGTTAAGTCAAAATAAGATAAATTGTATTTCGAACATGAGGTGATGCGATCAGGGCACGTTGGGTGTGGAGGAATATTAAAACCAAATATAGTGCTATGCGCAAGTCTGAAGTAAATATCTCTCCTGTGTTCATTGATGATAGCTGTTCGAATTTTAACCTATAGTATAATTTGGTTGATGTCAATGGAAATATGGATTCCCACTTGGAGAATAAAAAATTAGAAGGTTTGTCTGGGAAAAGATCCCTTAATCCTGAATAAATAGATGACAGAGGGTAAAAAGAGGTTTCGGCAGTTAAAAGAGTCAAAAGGACTAGGTTCAAAAATAGTAGACAAGTTGCTAATGTTGGATTTACAGAAACTGATTATTTGTCGATAGGCCAAGAAATGAGAAGAGGGAGTATCAATTTTAGTGCCAAGTTCCTCAAAGGAGAGAAATCACTTGTCCTGTTTGTGTATTAGACATGATATTTGATTAATTCCCTTTTCCTTTCAAGCAACAAAATGAGGGTTTTCGAGGCCAGCAACAAACTCAGGGTGACCCCATAATGGAGAATCTTGCTAGATTGATAAGGTAATTGAAATAAAGACCTTGATGCTTTCCAAGCACTTGTCTTGTGCTTCAGAAGAAGACTCCCTTTTATATGTTTAGGGAAGTGGGCAAATTTAGTATGAAGTAGAGCAGGTAGTGACCATAGAGATACCAACTCAGTTTCCAGAGAGGTATTAGAAAATAAAGAATTTCCTTTAACTCAAACCAAGCATCAAGTCTCAAAAGACATCCTAAATTGTATTTCCTGATATCCGGTAGGTTTAGTCCCCCTTTTTCTTTAGGAAGCATAAGTTTCTTGATCGCAATTCTAGGGCCTTTGCGTTTCCATAGAAAGGAAGAAAAGGCGGACAACAAAGAGAAGAATTTTTTATGTTTGATTAAAAGAGGAATAGTCTGCATTGGGAAAAGTAGTTTAGGGAAGCTCATCATTTTGATGAGTCGACACCGAGCCATAAGTCTAATGGGGAGATGATTCCATCTGATTAATTCTTAGTGTATTTTTTGTAAGTAGAGGGGGGGGGAATTAAGGTAGTATAAAGATTCTGGCAATTTACCAATAGAAATTCCTAAATATTTCACTGAGTTCAAAGCTATATGGATCAGAAGGTGATCAAGAGAAGGGGGTGGGGATTCCCTGGTGGGGGGGGGGGCAACATCTAGGACCTCAGATTTAGAGATCTTCACCTAAACCTGAGCAGTTTCCAAATTGTTCTAAGAGATCTATTATAAGAGGGATATCTTGTACTGGGCTAACATTGCTTTTTAGGATTTTCTGGATTCCATTATTTACTACTATCTCCTCCATACTGCAACGCACATCTAGCATCAGCAAAAGCATGTACAGCTTTCTTGGCCCATTAGGCTTGGGAAACTCACACTGATATACATACACTATTTGTTAAGCTGGGCTCACAAGTCATTATGTACTGTAACTCATTGAGTGCATACTGTAAAAAAGATAACACAACATAGTATCGCTGGCATTTAGACATCAATAGAACAAACTGAGTCCTGTTTGGACCACATTTTCTCTTTTTGTCAAACAAGCACTCAGCATGGGTGCTGCACAGAAAGCGTGTACTGCTGAAAAATCAAACAAAGTTAGTCCAAATAGGACTCTGTTCAGAGGTGTAACTTTAACCTCTTGGGTCCCGGTGCAAAAAGTGAAATAGGACCCCCAGCTACCATGTGCCATTTACAATACTGGTGTCTTTTTACGTGGCAGAAGGGGTTTTGGGCCCCCTCAGGCTGCAGGGCCCAGTAGCGACTGCTACCTCTGCACCCCCTGTAGCTACGCCCCTGACTATGTTCGTTCTTTTGAAGTCATTTGACCAGCTACAGCTGTGGCATATTATCCACTGGGGTACCTTTTTTCACGGTATTCCAAAGGATACCTCCGACGTAGTGTATAACGAGGAGTCAACCCAGTCAGGCTGAATATGAGACAGACAGGAAGTTCACTGTTAATCTAGACCTGTCATCCCCTTCTCTCCCCACTGCAGGTCATCGTCATCTATCTTTTTGAAAATGGCTACTCTATAAGGTATTATTATTGTTTCTAGATTGTACGGTCACTTGTGGTTTGGACAGTCTCGGTAAATTATGCATACATACAGTGAAAAAAGGAAGAAAAAACTGTTATATTGTAATGGAAATCTTGCAAAATCAGATGACAACAATGCATTCAAAAATAGGAAGAAAAAACAGGGTTGTATTGTAATAATAATCTTGCAAAATGTCGAGCTGGTTATGTTGAGTACATTTTACTTTCAATTTCAAACATCATGTACAAGAATATACGAGAAATACTGTGCAATATTCCTTATACACACTGCAAAATAATAACCTGATAGTACAAAACGGACACTGATTCCTTTACTTATATAACAGTAGCATGCATTGCAATATATACTGGTTAGATGAGTAGATTAGAAACAAAAGTAAAGTGTTCTTTGCAAAAGCACCAGTGATGTACAACCTTTAGGGCATGTCCTCACGGCAAGGGTTTTCGGACGGTTTTTCAGCCGGTTTGCGGTTCTTCAGACCGCCTGAAAAACCAGCCGAAAATGAGCACAATTGTGCTCTATGGAAAACCCGTGCAGCAGTCCCCACTGCATGGGTTTTCCATCGGGCAGTTTTGCCGCCGGCGGTCCGGTGGCAAAACATTGAGCAAGCACCATCTTCTGTCCGGTTTCATCGCGGAGAAAAGCCGTCCCCCCCGCGGCCGTGAGGACGGGCGCAAAACAGGACAAATACCGGCCGGCAAACCGGCCGATATTTGTCCTATGCCGTGGGGATGCGCCCTTATCCTTCTTCATCCTCCCTTAGTACATCTTCTTACTTTCTTACTGCGCTCTTTCTGTGAAATTCTCTCAGATCCTCAGGTTTAGGTGAGCATTAGAAACTGATTTCCTCAGGGCCTATAAGCAACTTAACCTGTTTGCAAATATCTCCAGTCCACCCTGACATGCTCCAGTTTATATACATGTCAACGCCGATATTGGCTGGTCCATGCTCATTATTTATATTTACTATACCTTCACAAAGGGTCAGACCTGGGGCGTAACTAGAGAAGGCCTGGCTTCATATCAAATTTTTGAAACCCCTCTTTCCCCAGCCCCCCCCCCCCCCCCCCAGACCACAAACATTCATGCATTTACTAAATATCTCACCAATAGCTCACCAATACCTCATATAAGCATCATACTTCTTCAAATCAAATCTCTCTACAAAGACCAACATTACCAATAATGCTACTACATAAGGACCAGATAATACAACAACCACACATTATACACCCGGGATAAGGCACAGCCACATATTAATAACACATAGCTATTGAATAATACCACTATACTATTATTGAATGAAGATCAGTATACAAAGACCAATATTACCGCCATATAGTGGTAGGTACTAGTCTACACATATAAGTAATTACAGTGCAGTTACATCCAGTGACTCACAAAGGATATCTTCTCTGATGAATTGTTCTCCTTCCCTTTTCTTCTCCATCTGGTCCAGACTGCCATGATGACTTCTCCCGACCATGACCCGTCCCTGTATAATTTTCACACAAATATGTTAGTATCCTCACTCTTCTAGCATCTTCCTACCTAATCCTCATCTGTATACAAACTCCCCATGGGGTGGTAGATGGAGTTAGGAGGGAGGTTATGATAGGGGGGTTATTTTTGCATTGGTAAACACAGTATTAGAGGGGGGGGGGGGGGGGGGGGTGGCAGAAGAGCGGGTACAGGCAATAGAGTGAGGGCACAGTCTCCTAGGAATGGGGGAGGGGGACACAGGACTAACTCCCTGGAGATTGTACTATGGCTATGGCCCTGAAACCCCCAGAATTTAAAATTTGTGTGGCCCCGACTCTGTCATCCCAAAAGTCTTTCTTCAGGGGATGCAAGGGATGGAGTTTAGCACTGTCATGCTCTTTATAGTATTTTTGTTTTTCCTACAGATTTCCTTGTTGGACTATAATAGACTCAGTGGACTATGTAGGACCAGTGTTGGATCTATTTCTTTTAAAAAAAAATGGTCAATGAGGGTTGTTGCCCAGAGTGTTAATTTAAATAAAGTGTTTTTTGTGTTGTGTCAGTACATTTCTTTTACCATTTTATTCCAGTGTTAGTAATAGAGATGACTGACAGATATCTCTCCAGTACTATCACTGGGGTTTAGTGTCAGCCAGAGGTGTTTTTATCACCTCAGTACTGACAGTAACCCCCTCTAACTATTAGCCTCGTAACCAATGCACCAGGGTTATTGGGATGAACCGGGTAACCTTCAGAAGCAGACCAACTAATCTGATGATCTGCTTATATGGTGGCTGAGGACTTGTATTTTTAGGACAAGAAGGGAAGTATCCATGGACCCTCCCTCCTGATATTATTAGCTTGTAGTTGCTGGTTATACATTGGGTACCCTATGTTGTTTTCTTTTAATTAATTCTTTTTTGATCATAGACTTACAATAAATAAATAATTAAAGGTGGGAAAAAAACGGTATGGGGTACCTCCTATTTTCAGAACCAGCCAATGTAAAACCAACAAGATAATATTAACAGGATAGGAAGCTTTATTAATACAGGGTACTTACCACCCTAAAAATACTAGCTCACAGCAACTCCAGAAGCGTTCCCACACAAGTAGGTTGGTAGGCCTCTCCCTATTCCCCTGATGAGCTGCACGCTGGCTTCTCAAGTGAAGCCTGGTGCAGGCGTCACGGTAATGTGACCTCACACCACCGCCTCATCAAATACTTTCCCGGGAAAAACTTTTTTAATCTAAAAATTACAAGGGGAAAGACAGGACAGGGGCCAGTGGTTTTAAACAGTTAAATAAACTGTGCAGAGCCAGGGCTCAAGAGCATTTATTCTCACATCCTGGAACATACCCAAACCCCGGAACCCCGGGAAACCCAAAAAGGGTCCCGGGGTTTTTTTTATTTTAAAAAAGGGTATGGGCTTTGGCCCCCCGGAGGCCTTTTTAAACCTTCTTTTGGATGGGGCCCCGGTTTTAATGGAGCAATCAAAATTTTTGGCTGCTATGCCGGTAGTTCAAACCCCTGGAATAAGTAAGCACATGTACCTATTGTGTCACTTCTCCCATGACATTTAGATTGTAAAGTCTTGTGGGCAAGTGCCTCTCTCATTTTGTTGTTTTGTTTGTTAATTTGTTTTTTAATTTTTTTTTGTCATATTACATGTTTTGTTACTTTACCAACTTCAAAGCCCCATGAAATATGTTAACGCTGTATTAGTAAAGATTATTATTACAGCGCTGTGAAGGAGGACCCACATGGTCTGAAACATTGGGATGTCTGTAAAAAGTTTTATCCTAAAATTTTTCTGTATAAAAAGAAAATTTTAAAACCCTAAAAAACCCCCTGGATTATTTAAATTTAAACAATATAAATATCAGTGAAACAGTTTGAAAAACATGTAAATTGGAGTCCCCTTTAACCCTTAAAGGGACCCAGCCGTTTTGCCCTTTCCTGACACACCCTTTTTTTTTAAAAACTAAAAGTGTAAATTTATTGAGAATAACTTTTTGACACTTTTACCATTCATGTGATTCAAATTGTTTTCTCGTAAACACTTGGGTGTTTAAGTTAGAAGAAATTTTTATCCATAAACCCTTTGTTTTGTTTGTGAAAAATATCAAATTTCATAAAAATTTTGGGAAAAATTTGCGATTTTAAAGTTGAAAAATTCTGCGTGCAAGAAGATAATATTCACCACAAAATTTTTTAATAAAGCATCTCCATATGCCACTTTTGTTGGCATCATTTTTAAATGTCTTTTTTTTTTTTTTAAAACGACATTAGGGGGCTTAGAAATTTAGTAGAAATTTCTCACTTTTTTCAAAAAAATTTTGCAATATACATTTTTTTGGGGAAACCACTCCCGGTTCCCTGGACTGGTTTTGAGGGCCTGTTTTTTTAGATCCCCATAAGTGAGGCATCTGAGAAACTAGCCCCCCTTAATGTATTTACAACACTTTTAGGAAGTTTGATAATTTTTAGATATTTACCAAAAATTAAAGCAAAGTGGGAGGTAAAATTTAAAAATTTCACTTTTTTTGCGATTTTCAATATTTATCCATTTTTCACTGGAATACGGTAAAATTATGGGTAAATGCAACTTAATATCAATTCCCCCCGGTCTGCCGTTTTTAGGATACCTAGTGGCCCTAGGCATTATTTGGGAACCATAAGCCCCCAAATGGAGGAGCACCTACTATACCCTGGGGGTCTCATTTTTAATACGATTTTATTCAGGGCCATTTCAGGTTGGGGGAACCCCAAAAAGGTGTAAAAAACTTAAAAAACCCCAAATAACCCCATATTGGAAATTACACCCCTTTAAAAATTATCCAGGGTGCCTTGAGTATATGACCCACAGGTAAAAAAAAAAAATTTTTTTTTAATAAGGGTGAAAAGAAAAAAATTTTTTTTTCCAATTAATCTAATTTTAAAGCTTTAAAAAGTTTCACAATCAAGGGAAACCTGGAAAAAAAAGAATCCTAAAAATTTTTTAAGCAATTTCTTCCAAGTTCGGCAATACCCTACATGTGGGGTAAAAATGCTGTTTGGGTGCATGGCAGGGGGATAAGGGAGGGGGGCGCTATTTGGCTTTTGGGAAAGCAGATTTTGGTGGGGGCCCTGTCGCATTTGCAAAGCCCCCAAAGTAGCAAACAGGCGAAACCCTTCCCGAATCCCCCCTTTTTTGGGTTCAAAACCCATCAGGATCTCATTAGGGGGTTTACTGTGATTTTGTCACAAGGGGTTCCATCGTTTTTTTTTAGATTGGGGAAAGATATTGGGGGAAAAAAAGCCGGGTTTATTGTTTCTTTTGAGTTTCAATTTTAAGCATTCGCCGGCATGTAAATGATGTGAAAACTTTACATGGGGGTCGGTAAAAAAATTACAAAGATATAGATTTTATATCGTTTTTTCTGTTTTATTACTTTTACACAGTTTGAAAAAACGTCTTTTAAAAAATTGCGTTTTTTATGTTGTTCTATTTGAAGCCATAATTTTTTATTTTGTGTGTGAAGGCTGTTTTATGGGCTTGTTTTTTTTCGGGATGAGTTTTAAGTTTTTTTTGGTACCATTATAGGGTGCATATGATGCTTGTTCATTTTTATTAAAGGTTTTTTTGAGATGTTTTGAACAAAATACAGCAATCTGGTATGTTTTTTTTTTTTTTATTTTTTATAGCGGTCACTGTACGGGAAAATATGAATGGTAGCTTTACTAGCAGGTCAAAACATTTTCACTGATACCCCCCAATTTGTATTTTTTTTATGTTTTATGCTTTTTTACATAAAAACACTTTTTTTCTCCCGGAAAAAACATTTTTGCATCGCCATGTCTGGGCCATAAATTTTTTAAATTTTTTTGTGCTTGAGCTATGTAGGGGGCTTGGGTTTTTTTTCGAATGATTGGGAAATTTTTTTTAGTATCATTTTTGGGGGGGGCAGGCTTTTTTTATGTTTTTAAATCCTTTTTTTGGGGGGCCCAGGGTAAAAAAAAATACTGCAACCTAGTAGTGTTTTTATTTTTTTTTTTTAACAGGGCTCCCGTGCATATCCGGGTAAGTTACTTTCTTGTGGGGTCGTACGATTATGGCGATCCCAATTTTTAATAGTTTCTTTAGTTAAGCACTTTAAAAAAAAAAAAAAAAATGTTTTAAGTTGTAAAAAAAAAATTTTTTGCATCGCATTTTGAGGTATACATTTTTTTTTTTTTCCCGAATACGAGCTTATAAGGACTTTTTTTGCGGGATGAACTGATGTTTTAATTGGTAAACTTTGGGCTTTTTAGGATTTTTTTATCGCTTTTTATCCATTTTTGGGGTTGCGGGAAAAAATAACTTAATTCTGTGATTGTTTTTTTGTTTGTTTTTTTACGGCGTTCACCGTACGGACGCGCTCCGCCGGGGGAGTTAAGGTTTAGTATTAATGTTGTTTATTTTTATTAGCGTTTACCTGCCTCAGTGCCCCTATATTACTGCCTGTGCCCCCATAATGCCTGCCTGTGGCCCCCATATCCCTGCCTGTGGCCCCCATATCCCTGTCTGTGGCCCCCTATATACTGCCTGGTGCCCTAAAAGGCCTGCCTTTGGCCACCCAAAGCTGCCTGTGGCCCCCATATACTGCCTGTGACCCCCATATACTGCCTGTGCCCCCATATCCCTGCCTGTGGCCCCCATAACCCTGCCTGTGGCCCCCATATGATGCCAGTGCCCCTATTATGCCTGCCGTTGCCTATATATACAACTGCCTGTCCCCCATATACCTGCCCGGTGCCCCCATATACCTGCCTGTGGCCCCCATATTCTGCCTCATTGCCCAATATACTGCCTCAGTGCCCTTATATACCTGCTTGTGGCCCCCCATATACTGCCCCCAGTGCCCCCATATACTGCCTCAATGCCCTATATTCCTGGCTGTGGCCTCATATAGTGGGTGGGCCCCCTATATACTGCCTTTGGCCCCTTATACCTGCCTGTGGCCCCTATATACTGCCTCAGTGCCCCCCTATACTGCCTGTGGCCCCCTATACTGCCTCAATGACCCTATATACCTGCCTGTGGCCCCATATACTGCCTGTGACCCCCTATACCTGCCTGTGGCGCGTTTATACTGCCTCTGTGCCCCGATATACCTGCCTCAGTGCTCTTATATACCTGCCTCAGTGCCCCTATTAAAAAAGCCCAGTGCCCCTATTTCTGCCTCAGTGCCCCCTTTTACCTCCTGGGGCCCCCCTAATACCTGCCTGGGGCCCCTATATCCTGCCTTGGCCCCAATATCCCTGCCTGTGGCCCCCTTTTCTGTTTTCAGGCCCCCTTATACCTAATGAGGGGACTGCAACCTGAAATTAAGGAGTTGTGGAAATGAGGATTCAAGAATTTTTTCCCAAAACCCTCAGGAGAGTATTGGGCCCGGGGAGCAATCAGCATAAGGGTAAACCGGGTGGAGAAAAAAAGGGGAATGAACGAGTGACCCAAAAAAGCGTTCCTTGAGTCACAAATGTAAAAGAGGGTAATCCTTAGTTTCGCAGGCCTACATAAACTAGTATCTCCACTATCTTATCACTGTAGGGCGGTGGTATATGTAATCAGGCTGTGAAACAGCTGGATCACTTTTGTGGGGGTCGCGTTGGGTGGGGTCTGGCAGGATTTTTTTGGCCTTAAGTAGTAATAGTTTTTGGGTCTTGGTTTTGTAGGTGTTTTTAGTCCAACATTTGTTGGGAGTTTTTGCTCCATGTATCGGGTGGATTATTTGGTACGTTTAGGGGTATTGCCCCTTGAAGGGGAAGTTTGAAAAAGTAATTTGTCATTGGTGTTTTTTTACGTAAAGGGGACTGCGGGGAGAGGGACGGGATCTGTGTGGGATGTGCAAAAATTTGACAGGAACAAAAGGTTTTTTCTTGTAAAAAAAATCCGCATTCACAATGAGGCAGGAAAAAACAAAGGGCCCGACCCCCGGGATGTTTTAGGACCCTAGAAAACCCCCCCCGGGGGCTTAGTCGCGCTGTCATTCACAGCTGCGGGGCGCAAGGGTTTTTTTATCATTAGTACAGGTGGGAGGGGGTATTACAGGGCAAAGGGGGGCAACAGTGGCTACGGGAGGCAGCTATGTTTCTACAGAGGGCAACTATGGGGGGTACGGGGGCAGCTTTCTGGCATGAGGGGGGAGGGGGATATTTTACATGGCTACGGGGGGCAACTACTGGTACAATGGGGAACTACATGGCTACGGGTCAATATTTGGCTAAAAGGGGGGTATTTGTTTGCAAGGGGCAAAATTTTGGGCTACAAGGGGGGGGTAACAGGTACGGGGAAACTACGGGCCCAAAAGGGGGGTACTACATGGCACGGGGGTCTTTTGCTAAAAGGGGGGTCACATGGTACAGAGGCAACTTCGGGGTACGGGGAGTATTTCATGGTAAGGGGCAACTACCTGGCTAGGGGGGTATTAATGGCAAGGGGGCAATCCCTGGCTCAGGGGGTATTACAGGTACAGGGGTATACCTGGCTCGGGGGGCAATCCCTGGCTAAGGGGGTTTTACATGGCTACGGGGGGATACTATTGGCTACAGAGGGTTATCTAGTACGGGGGCCACTATTTGGTACTATTGGCTAAGGGGGGCTACTACATGTCTACAGGGGGCAGCTACCTGGCTACGTGGGTACTCTCTGCTACAGGGGGCTGCTAAATGGTACAGGGGCAACAATCTGTAAGGGGTTTACATGGCCAGGGGGGTTTATCGGCTATTCAGGGCGCTATCTGGCTACAGTAGGTATTACATGGTACAGGGGCAACTACCTGGCTACCGGGGAAATTACCTTGCTTAAAGGGGGGCCTAAAATCTGGAAAGGGGGTACTATTGGCTACGGGGGGCTATTGGCTCCAGGGGGCTTTATTACAGGTTTTTAAAAATTGGGGTGCTTTTGAGGGGGGGTTTTGTATGGAAGGGAAATTTGGTAGAGAAGTGTGATAAAGGAGGCATCTAAGAGTTTGTTTTGTATATTTACAGGGAAGTTTCGGGGCGGGAGAAGTCATCATGGGCTGGGCCAGATGGAGACAAAGAAGAAAAGAGAACAACTTTTTCAAACGTCCCCTGGGGGTCCTAATAAAAAATTTTCTGTAATCTTTTAAAATTTGTCTGAGAGCCTGTGCAACGGGTACCCCAATATGTATGGTACGGATGCCGGTAATATTGGTTGTAGTTAATGGTTTGTATTCAGTAATGGTCAGTTTGTATTTTCAGTCACTATTGGTGAATGTGGTCACGGGGTGGGGATATTTGTCATTTGTGCTGGTGTTGTGGGCCGGGGGTAGCGTATTATTCGGTCACTACATGTTTGATATGTGGTTTAGTAGGACACAGGGGAAAATTTAGGGGGTTCTGGTTTCATCAGCAAATTTATATTTGGTAACTGTAAAAATATTATTTTGTCGTTTTATCATAGCACATTGTTTAAAGATATATTATAAAGTTATTATTTTGGCTTTGGGTTTTTTTGGTGATGCACTGTGTGCTTGGGTGCATTAGTTTCAGGGGGGGGGGGGGAATTTTTCCCTCGCCTGATGCCCAAATTTTGCCCCGCAACTGCTTCTTCCTCTATCTATAAAACCCATATATCTCAAAAGCTCAGCTTCTTCCCTCTATATATAACCCCTTTATTACAGAGCTCATTTCTCTTTTATCATATAACCCTATACACAAGAGCTCGCTTCTCCCCTCTATCATATAAAACCTTATATCACAGAGCCGCTTTTCCCCCCCTTTTCATAAAAACCCCATACATCACAGAGCTAGCTCCTCTCCCCGTTCCGTCCCGACAGGCGCCATTAGGCAGTACGCCAGTAGTGTATGGGGCCCCGACTAAAATGTGAAACAAGGGGGCCCGCTGATGCATGAGGAGAGGGCCCCCGGTGATGCGGGTTTGTAGACCAGGGCCCCGGGGTGGGCGCTGTGTGAGACCGGGCCCCGGCTCATGCACCTTGTGAGACCGGGCCCCCGGCCTGCACTGTACGGGAGGGGGTCCCTCCCTGATGACGTGCAGGAGAAATCCCTGCAAGGCCCCCCCCCCCGCCGTTTCGGAGCAGCAAAGAGAGCGTGGTGGCTGAAAAAATTGATTTCAGTTCTAGGAGCCTGATCCCCGGGAAGGCTGAAAAGCTCCACTGAGGTATTAATATTACCACAGGGCGGTGCTTAATGTTTTGTGCCCGAAAATTCGGCCGCATAAACCCCGGAAAAAAGTGCCCATTTTCCGCGTTTTTAAAAAATCACGGGAAAAAAGTGCTATTTTTGCTACAATTTTTGGGGGAAAAGAGGGGAAAATTGCACCTTTTTATCACAATTTCTGAAAGATTTTGTCAAAATTTTACTTTTTTTGCAATTTTATAAAAAAACATAAAGATAAAATGTCTTTTTTGAAGAAAACAAATACTCAGATGCTCCCAAAAAAAATGGCATTATCAGTTTTGCTTGATTCTATTAAATTTTTCGCCATTTTGCTGTCTTTTCCCAAAATATACTTAGGTGTATGAGATTATTTAGGGGTGAGTAGGTTTGGTACATACAGTTTTGTGTGTTTTAGGGGTGTGTGTGTGGGTTACGTATGTGTTTTGTTTCTAGGTGTGTAATTATGGTATGTACAGTGGTAGTTGTGTGTGTTCTTAGGTGGTGTATGTATGGTTATGTGTTACAGGGATGTGTAGTTGGTTATGGTGTTTTTAGGTGTGTGTAGTCGCTTAAGTAATATAATACAAATTTGCCCCCTCCAACTGCTTGGGAAAATGGGTGGGTTTCTGATACAATAAACGAATTTTGGGTGAGCTACCTGCTGTGGTAAATTTTTTTATAGTAATTATGTGATCAAGTACCAAAGAAATTTGGGGAAAAATTTTTTAAAAAAAAAAAAAAAATTTAAAAAACCCTTTCCTTTTTTTATCATTGAAAAAGAATAAAAAAATGAGACATTGCTATTTCTAGATCTGTAAAAAATCATGCATGTGAAATGTAATGTTATTTATTAAAATCACTAAAAAGGAAAAGAAAAAAAAAGGCAGAGTTGTGTTTTTTGTTCACCTTACTTTGCTAATAAAAATTTGGGATAAAAAAGGGTTTAAAGTTTTTGTACCAAAATTTTTTGCCCGTAAAAATACTGCCGCCCCAAAAAGTTTTTTGGTATAAAAAATTTCCCTGCAAAGCAAAAAAATTTAAAAAAAGTAGTAGAAATAAAAACTTCTTTTTTTTGGTATCGGGGCATTGTATCGACCTGCGGGATACAAATAACATTCATTTTACTATTAGGGAAGTCCCAAAAAAAAATTTTAAAAAGACATTGGCAATTGTATTTTTTTTTTTTACTTCACAAATTATATTTTTTTTTGGGGGGAAGGGGGCCCAGACTTTTGGTTTGGGTCGGGGCCGAAATTCCTGATGGCGGCCCTGGCCCTGATACCCATAAATCATCTGATGGTTATTTTAAAATGTGACAGTGGGCCCCTTTAAACTAACAGGTCTGTGAGCAGCAAGGGGCTCAATTTATATAAAAGCCAAGTGTTATTTCCTATCTTGTTTCATAAGCAGTGTTATCATAAACTGTGTCCACCAGGTTGTGTTTTGACATCTTGAGCTCCCCCTGGTGGTCAAAGAAACATTCCCATACAGTTTAAAAATCTATCAGTGTAACAGTAATCCCTCAAAATGTTATAGCTTGCAAGACACATCTAAAATATGTAAGACTGTAGTACTGGGAGTACTGTCCCTCTCTTTATCATAAAGATTTAAAGTTCACTGACCAGCAAAAATATCTATTATGTTTTCTCTTTAGAATTAATATTTGGCTGCTGTTTTAATTTGTCAGGTATGATGTAGTTATCTATTTGATAGATGCAATGTAACAGCAGTAGGCTTCAGCCGAGGCTGAACTTTATTAGCTATGAGCAGACATTAGTTTTAATTAAGTAATAATTCTAATTATAAACAGATGAATAAGGTATTCCCAAACAAAATGTACCACTGTAATAAAATGTGCACACACAAAATAATTTCCACCGTGATGCTCACCCAAGGGATAAAGCACACTGTGATGCCACAATACAGGGATAATGCACACAGTGATGCAACAGTACAGTGATAATGCACTCTGTGATGCCATAATATAGTGATAATACACACAGTGAGGCAACAGTACAGTGATAATGCACACAGTAATGCTACACCAAGGGATAAAGCACACCGTGATGCCACAAATACAGGGATAATGAACACCGTGAAAAGAAACCTTGAATGCTATCCTACTGAACTGCTACATTTTCAATTAGAGTCAATAAACATGGATTGTTTTATTTCATGTCAATATTTTGCTGGATATATTTTTTCTTTTTCCTTGCTTTTACCCCAAAACTGAGAGAGGGTATTCCCTCAATTTTTTTCTGATGGAAAAAGTGGTGGTTATTTTCCCTTTTTCTCAGATATAATGCACACAGTGATGCAACAATATAGTAATAATGCACACAGTGATGCTACACCAAGGGATAAAGCAAACGGTGATGCGACAGTACAGGAATAAAGCACTTTAA